>JBAIZL010000004.1:242139772-242207272 GCA_036971475.1 Prosapia bicincta | reverse complement strand
CCACACTGTCCTCACAATGACTACAAACGTTAGAGGCAGTTAAATCATAGTGTTATCCAATTGATGGATGAACTTTATGCAAAGATTATATGAACATTTCTGAACTTTATAAAATATTCAGGTGTATTTCATGTTTAAAGAACTGCTTATTAATATTAAAATAAATAACAAAAATTCAATGGAATTTAAGTAAGAATTGTATGATATTTTGGAAAAGTAAATCTTAATTTATATTATAATGTTCATTTAATTAAAACAAGATAGAACAAAAAATGTTTTAAATTATTAAAACTAACCTGTGGTAAATCAACTAAATACAATTTCTGAATTTTTTTCCAACCAGCAACAAGAGTAAAATTAAATAATTCAATTAAACTAGCAAAAAGAACCTTAACAAATAACCTTGCAATAGAAAAGTAATAGATAAATTTACAGTGAAACAAAAACTTATAAGGTACAAATTATCACATAATGAATATGAACATTTTGGTAGGTTTTTTAAATAATGTCCAGGGATTACCCCACTGGCAGATCACGCTCGGCACACCACAGGTACCAGGATATGGTATGTCCGGTGGGATCATATTTTGACCGCGGCTAAACCGAGGCGTTTCGGCCCTACAGTGTTTATCATACCAGGTTCAGCCTACGTGAAAAACGTGTAAATGTGGTCACGTTGTTGGTATGGTGTGGAACGCGAAAATCGGGGTAAATTCTCTCTGAGAGGGTGCAAAAGGTTAGGCCACGGCAGTTTGTGTGTGTAGGGAAAGTGTGAACTGATAGACGGAATGGGGAAAAAATTAATATTAAAATATACAGTGTATGAAATATCTCCAGACTTTTAATGCACAATTTCATGCCTAAGAGTTCAACAATAAATTTAATTTAACGTGTTTTATTAAATACATTTAAATATGTGTACATTATTAGGCTGTGTTTTTAAAAGTATTTGAACATGTTACCTCAGTTGTCAAGTGTGATGCTGAAGCAGTGAGGGCTCCCAACTCTACGATCAGAATTACTACCAAGGATAAAATAGAGAACGACATTTCCTGGTCCTGTATATAGTGCAAAACATTAATGAGTATTGAATCCAGTAATGTGATGAAGAATAAGCACAACAAAGAAAGCACATGATATTGGTGGGAGTCTTGAAGAGTCTGGTGGATCTCATAAAACTTGACGTTCATTTTACCCATTGCTTGGAGAACCCTTGAATCTGGAAACAGATGTAAAGTCCCAGTTATATTTCACTTTCCAATAGTACCCTTCTTAATATACACGCACATGGAAGCCTTACTTACATTGTCCTTTTTTGTATTTTTGTACATTATTACTTCGGAGCAGTTCAAGAAGTTCCTTGTTGAAAATAGAACATCTGTGTTGAAGAATTTTGTTACATATGTAAACATTGGACAGTATGGAAAGTTTAAACAAGTGTACGCTGATCTGAAAACATAAATAAAACCACTTTCAGACCAACAGACTAGAGGCATGTGTAGGTTTTTAAAAGACTGTACACCATAATGGAGTGCTTGTTTATTGAATAAATAGGTCATGCACGTGTTTAAGAAGACAAGGTCAGAATAAACAAAACTATACCATTCACACAAATAATTTTCGTACTAAATATTTCAAGTGTAAAACTATTTATAAAAAACTTTTAACCTAGGTCAGAATAAACAAAACTACACCATTCACACAGATAATTTTCGTACTAAATATTTCAAGTGTAAAACTATCTATAAAAAACGTTTAACCTATTTTAGTTAATTTTTGGGGTAGAACGGATCTGGAGGGGGCAGAAAAGGTTCTACTTAGAACCATTTACGACAGCGGTTGAATTTAAGACACTCTCCAACCCTTGCCATCAGTAGCGTGCAACTATAGGTTAGCGTTGGCCCCCAATCAAATGCTTTAATTCGTATATATTCGAATGAATATAATACAAGAGCATTACATTTGGCTGGTTTTTAGCATTTTACCGTGAATCATACTTATAACTTCTTGAATGCATGATCCTAGCGGGCACACACAGGGAATTGAATCAAACTGGGCTAAAATAAAAAGAGATATGAGGCGGCAAATTGTTAAAATGTCTTCTCCAAATATAGAAATATATTTAACATAATACACTTGGAGAAGTCTTTATCGAACGACTGAAGAGCTATTCATCGGTTTTATAAATGCAGTCAACAATTTGTATCCCGTTTAATGTGTTTATAAATAAATAGATTTTAAAAATATGTAAAATATATATAAAATATAAAATAAAATGTATACAAATTGTATAAAAACATGTATATAATAAAAAATAAAAAAGCAGTATGTAGTATAAAATAAACAAAAATTTAAGAGGACACGGCTCTTTGGTCTGATTTCATGAATTGGTTGGGCAGTTTCGTTATAGATATGCCTATATCAATCAATTTATGTTTTTTTCTGCCCAGAGCAATGATTTTTGGAGTAAGTGTAATTTTTTTTAATGTATGTATCTATAAATGCCGTATATGTGACTAAACGTATTTGAATGGTGGCTAACGCTTGCCTATTGTTGACTTACCAGGGTTGACAGTTGCTTTCTTAAATTCAACCCGTGTCGTAAAAGGGTATTGTTCTAAGTAGACCTTCCCCCCCCCCTCCAGATCCATTCTACCCAATTTTTGTAATAAAATTTGTTATTTTTTGGACATATTCAGTTAAATTATATAGCAATATAATTTTTCCTTGCTATCTAGAAAGTCTTAAGCAACTAGAAATAAAATATTAAAAGTTGCTGACTCCACAACATTGAAAAATTAATCTGAATTTTAAACACAAAAACTTTAACCACTTAAGTTTATAAAACAGAACAATATGTTATACTGCATTAAAATACAACTATATTACAAAAGACCTACAATTTTAACGTAAGCTAACATGTTATTGTGTGAAATGGCCTCCATCTTACACCACGCACAATACGTGATCATGTGAAGTTCATACATCACAAAATGAAAACTGCTTTACACATCTTACCTCAGAAACATCCAAACCTAACTTGTCCGGAAACGTTGCTTTTATATTGTAATCAGTGGCGCAGCCAGGACGATGTTTGGGGGGGCACGACTCGGGGGCCTGGGAGGTGGATTCCTCCCGGGGAAATTTTGAACGTTTTTATCGCCAGAAATTATATTTTTTGTGCTTAAAACTACACAATTGTTGGATCATTGAGAAGCTATTTTCCTAAAAACCTAGCGCTGTTTTATAGGTTAAAACTTTCCTGCTAAAATTAATTGGATTGAGGGGACGTCCCCCCGGTGTCCTTCCCTGGCTACGCTACTGATTGTAATACATCTTGGATTTTTTTAATTTTTCTAATTTAGAATTTGTGGTTGTTTTTGTATTGCAATATCGTTTATGCGGGTGTAAAAAATAAATGTCAAACAAATTATTTAGACTCTAATGAAATTTTTAATTTTTGTACAATTTGAAACAGAAATGTTTGGATTCTAGCTAGAAATTCTATTGTAAGCCTTTTCATCAGTAATTCTATTGTATAATAGAAAGGAATCGAATAAATTCAATTCTCGTCATTAAACGTATTAAACTTGAATACGTTTTGTAAGGTTTAATAACAGTATATGCTTTTGCAAAAAGGTTTTAATCGTTATATTAATTATTTATTTCATTAACGTTATGTCTCTGTAATTTTTATAAAATTAGTTATTCGCGATACTGACCGAAATGATTATTTCCTACGTTTTTGGCTGCACTAGGCAGTCGCGATCAGTGCCTAATTTCGCTTAGTGCGAATAGAAACTTTTCTCTCAGTTAGTTGAAAAAACTTTAAATACATTATGCCTTTGTTATCCCTTAAAACTATTCTCTTAAGATAAGCCGAAGGTCCTTACTAATGACAGAGAATTTATTATAGATTTTCTCTCGTTATATTGACGGCTTATAATTGAGGTAAGTGGAAATAACGTGTATGCCATCAGGACCGTAATGATGCCAGTGCTTTTGATGTTTTCTGTGAAGATATTCCGCTTAATGGCCCCTTCTGAAAATAAGAATAATATCTTATAGTCTTTTATTATTATGTATAATGTAAAGACAGTCTTATGTCTTTTCTAACATCAAAACGTTATTATTGGTTGACGTGTTTAAAAGGGGTTTTTAACCCTAGTTTAAAACTAAAAACAGAAAATAGTAAATATTCCAGTTTTTAGCATGCTAGTAAAGGTTTGTAGCAAACTATGTCCAAATAAGTTTAAAATTTAATATTTTAGTAAAAGCAATGGCTTGCAACTAGTCCGGAGTGTGGACAAGCAAGCAAATTTAGATTAGAATGCACAGTCCTAACCAAGCTCTTTAGGCCAACAAACTTTTGCTAGTATGCTAAAAAATAATTTAAACGTCAAAATTACTATTATTTATTTTAATAAATAAAATGTAACTAAAATATAAGCATTTTAAAGAGGACGAAATATAAAGTATATATTAATAATTAATATTAAGGAGGTTAGATCGAAAGGTATATAGCATTATAAAGTAATTAAATAAATATCTAAAAACAAACATTAGTAAAAATATAAATTCCCGTAAATAATGTAAGGTAAAGCAGACCAAAATAATTAATAGAGTTACCAAAGTCCGTTTAATGTGAATCCTCGGTAAGGTGATAGTACATAACAAGACAAAAAAATAAAAACCGTCGTATTAATAAAAACTAAAATAATATGATATAGCGACGTGCAAGTATCGGTCCAAGACTATTATCCACAACTGACCTATAATGTAAAAGGACAAAATTTACAGACATTGTCGTTGATCGTCAAAATAAAAAAAATGTTGCGGCCTACTTTAAAAATGTAAAAACATCCTGTTAGGAACACATCTGGGCTTCACTTAACAAAATTGTCGCAGTGTCACCGGGAGGCTTAAGCCTCAAATCTGAACGAAAAGTTTAAAATGCAAGGCTAGGTTCAAAGATCTAGCATTTGAAAAGACTATCATGAAGGATGTTTTCAGTTAGATTCTCCGTTGATTTTCTTCTGCCGGAATAACCAGAACGGTTTCTATTTTGTGCAATACTGTATCTTAGATCGATGGTTAAATATAGCACAGTGAAAGTTCGCATCGGAATTTTGAAGAGTTCACCAGACATCGCCAAAGAGGAGTTCCAGGGCCCTAGCATCGTTTCCGGAGGTACGACGTCTTCCAGCCAGGATAGTAGCGGTCCAAAGAAGATCGGAGACGTGGGACTGATTAAAAAAAATGCAAGTGAACTGACAGTAATTATTGACAGAATTTTTAATAAATATTAAAGTTTTTAATATGTTATATCAAAAAATTAAATTAAAAAAAACACAATTTCAACATCACTAACTGGCGTTTCCCGTGTTTTTTAATGTAGGCTATTAAATTATAAAAGTTGTCACACAAAATGTAAAACATTGTCTAAATAAGTAAAATTTTTAATCAAAAACATATAGTGAGGAAATAATTGGCATGTATTTAAAGTGGAAAATGTATGCCTAAAAAGTAGTTATTATTATTATTTATGGTTAAAGAAAAATTGTTTTAATTTTTTTTTTGTTATATCGCAAATGAGGTGAAGATGGATTTTAAGTGAGTATGCGAGATCTAGGCCGTTTAATTTTACAAGAATACAAGTAGCTTTGCTATCTAAATTAATTAAAGATATATTCGAAAGGAGTTTATTAAGTATTGAATTTAAATAAAACCGTTATTTCAAGAAAATAAATAATTTCCATAAATTATTTAATATGCAAAAAGAGTAAAGTATAGTTGTATACATTATATATATATATATATATATATATATATATATATATATATATATATATATATATATACAGTGAAAACTAACAAATCCGAACTACTGTAATTGGGGCTATAGTTTGTTCGGATTTGGAAAAGTTCAGTTTTCGGATTTGATGTGTATTTTGCATTTGATAGAAGCGCGTTTTTGTATTAACGAACAATATTAGAGCATTCATTACATATTTATGTATCGAAAATTGAACAGTTTTGCAGTGGTACAAGTGAAAAGTCTTTGGAACAACGCAATCACGCAATGGTTTCAATGAATGAAAGAAATTGATGAAGCTGCAATTTTATGGCTTACAAGACAGCCAGGAAGGAGTTGCAATTAGTGGCCCATTAATACAAGAAAAGGTATTACAGCTAAACAAATTAATAAACGGTGATTTGGAATGTACTGCTAGCAAAGATGGTTGGATAGATGGAAGAGAAGGAACGGATATCAACACAAAATTAATGTATATTGATAATAAACATGAACAAAGAAAACAGTAAGCGATTAAAATGTATTATGTGGAGTAAAAGGTTTTAAACTTGAAAACGGAGAAATAAAATTGGTACATAAGACATTAATCAACATTTTAGGCGATATCAACACAAAATTAATGTATATTGATAATAAACATGAACAAAGAAAACAGTAAGCGACTAAAATGTATTATGTGGAGTAAAAGGTTTTAAACTTAAAAACGGAGATATAAAATTGGTACATAAGACATTATTCAACATTTTAGGCGATATCAACACAAAATTAATGTATATTGATAATAAACATGAACAAAGAAAACAGTAAGCGACTAAAATGTATTATGTGGAGTAAAAGGTTTTAAACTTAAAAACGGAGATATAAAATTGGTACATAAGACATTATTCAACATTTTAGGCGATATCAACACAAAATTAATGTATATTGATAATAAACATGAACAAAGAAAACAGTAAGCGACTAAAATGTATTATGTGGAGTAAAAGGTTTTAAACTTAAAAACGGAGATATAAAATTGGTACATAAGACATTATTCAACATTTTAGGCGATATCAACACAAAATTAATGTATATTGATAATAAACATGAACAAAGAAAACAGTAAGCGACTAAAATGTATTATGTGGAGTAAAAGGTTTTAAACTTAAAAACGGAGAAATGAAATTGGTACATAAGACATTATTCAACATTTTAGGCGATATCAACACAAAATTAATGTAAGTTATATTGATAATAAACATGAACAAAGAAAATAGTAAGCGACTAAAATGTATTATGTGGAGTAAAAGGTTTTAAACTTAAAAACGGAGATATGAAATTGGTACATAGAACATTATTCAACATTTTAGGCGATATCAATACAAAATTAATGTATATTGATAATAAACATGAACAAAGAAAACAGTAAGCGACTAAAATGTATTATGTGGAGTAAAAGGTTTTAAACTTAAAAACGGAGAAATAAAATTGGTCCATAAGACATCATCCAACATTTTAGGCGATATCAACACAAAATTAATGTATATTGATAATAAACATGAACATAAGAAAACAGTAAGCGACTAAAATGTATTATGTGGAGTAAAAGGTTTTAAACTTAAAAACGGAGAAATAAAATTGGTCCATAAGACATTATTCAACATTTTAGGCGATATCAACACAAAATTAATGTATATTGATAATAAACATGAACAAAGAAAACAGTAAGCGACTAAAATGTATTATGTGGAGTAAAAGGTTTTAAACTTAAAAACGGAGATATAAAATTGGTACATAGAACATTATTCAACATTTTAGGCGATATCAACACAAAATTATTGTATATTGATAATAAACACGAACAACGAAAACAGTAAGCGACTAAAAGATTTTGTTTATATTACACAATGAACCTATGCTCTAATATAATGTTCTAATTTATTACAATCAACAACCAAGAATGTAGGTTTTTTCCATTCTAAAACGTACTTTAAAGTTTGAACAAAATTAGTTCACTTTTATTTCTACATTTAGTTGCGTGTAAATCTTTAAACTACACAAATAAATTTTAAATGCAAACAGGGTAGTTACGTCCAAATAGTGTCTTGCCATAACCATCGCTGTGTAAGTTTTCTATTTGGCTAAGTAGACGCCAGTACAGCTGGGTTTTGGGCATCAGACAGCTCGCAGCGTTAAACACACTTAACAACGTCAGCAACACCGGGTGGGACTGAAACATACAACAAAACTTTCAATATACTGACTAGAAATTTGGCCATTGAAATAAAAAAATAATAATATGTCATTTATCTCCATCAAATACATTTTAGTTGTTTATTATTAATACAATGAACGAGATTTGAAATGAGGAAAAGGTTAGATTTACTAATGCTGTAATACATGCTATTCGCCCAAGGTATTTTCACAGAGTGAGTCATTCTTTTCCCTTAAAACCAACCTAAACATCCTTACATGGTTTACTAAAACTAGTAGAAACAAAATATTTTTATTGGACTATATGCAGAATAAAATTATGTCTGTTGTAACAGGTTTCCATTTAATTTTAATTAAGAGCAATTTTAATTAGTAGTTTTACCATTTTATCCAAAACGCTGACATCTTAGATTAGTTTATGAAATTGTTTTTAATAGGCTTAAATATTTTGGGATAACAAAAATAACTATAAAAACTCCACAGGTACTTTTTATCACCTTTTAAAGAAATCTATCATAATAATAGTTCAATACCTATCAAATAAAATAAATTTAGAGCATTTTTGTTGTTGTCCATTGTAATTTTGCTTTTTATCTAAAACAATTCGTAAATACTTCAATGCAGGAAATGAAACATTAAAAAAAAGGAATCAATAGCTATAACTAAAGTTGTGTTTTGCAAACATGTATTTTAAACAGTTTACAGTCAAAGTAACATAATTTTAAAAAATGACTAAACATTTCATTATTTTATTTTCAACAATAATTCTTGCTCCTTGAAAATTGTAATACTTTAACACACTGTAGATTCAGTAGTATAAGGTTAAATTTTTTCGTTATTTACAAAAATTTCAAGTTTTTAATGTCTGTTTTCAAGCTGAATTCAAGAAAGCTCATAATGTTTTGACATTTCTTCAGTTACTTTTCTAGACAAAGTCGATACTAAATCAAGTATATTTATTTATTCATACACTGAAACATATTTAAAAGTGTGACCACTTATTATAGTAACGCTTAATTGTTGTCTAAAAGAGACAAATATATATGTAATTAGAAAAACACTTTTCTCTCTTTTAGTAGAAATTTTAGTGATTCGTAAAATACAAGTGACTCGTTTGTTAAAGTGACCAAATAAAGGCCAGTAGCTGAAGTAGAAGATTGGAACAAATAATGTATTTGACTCTGCTTTTTGCCATTATTCTTTTTTAATAACATTTTACAATTAAGAAAGAACCATATTTCATGTGGAAAAGCAGTCTCTATATGGTTAAAATGTATCCAAAGAAATCCAGTCCATTCTAAGATACATTGCATGTAATATTCAGTTATTGCCTTTTGATAAAACCACAAAGCCAAATTATTTTATAGATAATCGTTCTAGAAGAAATGGTAAAAGGTCAAAAATAGTGGTGATTTAGAGTCCTTAGCCTCGCGGCTTTACCTCCACATCAAAGAAGACTAAGTTAAATACACATCCACATGGTAGATTCTATGTGACTTTCACCCGTATGACCAGCAACAGGGTGGAAATGCTGGTGTGCTAGGGGCGTCTATCATTCTGTTAGCCATGCACTGGTGACCGACCGGCCCTGGAACGAGACGATACTCCAACCAGACATTACGGTTCCTACGGGACCAGTAAAACCTTCCAAGCTACCTTTAATATCCCAACTAATTGGTTCGGTCCAGGTAGTGTAATCGGTTTTTTATGCGCTCACGCTTGGGCGGACATAAGGGCCGAACCCTATTCGGGCAAAACTCATCCCGTTACAAACATTGAGAGTTAATAAAGCTACACAATTTTCTATTTCTTTCTGTTTTTACAATTTAAAATAAAATTGTTGTCATTTCTCTAATTTATCAATTCGCTTTCTTATTTCGCCAATTTGTCTAAAGGGAAACAATGTTACCATAGTTTATTGGGTAACCACAGATAGGACAACTTTACCACAGATAATACTTAGGTTACTTACACGAGAAGTGGATGTATTCTCAGTATTTACATAGTCGTACATTGTAATAAAGTTGACCGTCAGTTGGAAACAGAAACATACTAATCCAAATAGGTTCACTTCTGACTCCTGAAATGTTGAAAACAGTTCATGTCAATTAAAACTTAAATAAAAACTGATATATATGTATATATATATATATATATATATATATATATATATATATATATATATATAATAATTAATAAATTAAAAATATTTCAAAAACAAGAATACTATTAATGAATATATTTCTTCAAAGCTTTTCGCCGATAAAATAGTACCAGCATCTTCAGGAAAATAATTATCTAATAAAATATTTTTACAAAATTTATATATATATATATATATATGTGTGTGTGTGTGTGTGTATGTGTGTGTGTGTGTGTGTGTGTGTGTGTATATATATATATATGTATATATATATATATATATATATATATATATATATATATGTATATATATATATATATATGTATATATATATATATATATATATATATATATATATATATATATATATATATAAGGACAACGGTAATTTGAACGAGGTTTTTCTTGAATACATTAGCCAATCACTTATCGGTGATTTTATCAAAAATTTAACTTACTTCGGGCTGGTTTCGTAACATAGATGTATTAGTTTTCAAATTACAGTAGACCTCTCTAATTCGTCACCTTCTTCAGTTCGTCACAATAATAACAAACATCGTCTGCACTGTCACGTAGTATTGGCCATTACATAAGACCGATACCAGACATGAGTCTTTCGATTACTGAGAAAGTTTCTCAGTAACATGCTTTGTTCTCACACTTGTCATACGCTTTATAAAGGGGTAAAGGTCTAAGCGAGGTAATTATAAAACTTTAACGCCGTTTGATAAGTAGCCTATGCCGATCTACAATGGTTACGAAAAGGCAAAAGTGGAGTTAAACTATCGTTAGAATTCGAGAATCGTAAAGCGACCGTAAATGACATTAGGAAAATGACAATTAAATTGAATAATTCGTGGTAAAAATTGAAGTTTTCGATGGAGGTGTTAGCAAACGAAAGAGAATGACAACACCCATTTACGTTTAACTTGAAGATGCAATGTTTGTCTGGTTCTCGCAACTTATTTACGTATTTATGTGCTATCTTTACCCACAATTACATGTTAATTTCACGACTTCCATAATCAGTCTTTTTCTCGAACGTGACGAATTAGAGAGGTTCTAATGTATTGGTTAAAGCGCTTGAATTTATTAAATAATTTACAACAAATTAAGGTTGGGATTTTTTTAAATTCATAGACGATAGGTTTGTCTTTTTGTTTCTGAAGACTTTTCATTTTAAATTGTTCTCGTTTTCCAAGAGCAATTTTAAAATATGCAAAAGTATTTAAATCAGTATTTCATAAAATAAACTAGTTTTTCAATATAATACACAATAAAACAAAGAAATATCGTAACAAAACCCAAAACCAATTCATACCTTTGGAAAAAGATGATCTTCTAAATTATACAAGAGGGTATAATTAGATATAAATTTGTAAGCGTCGGTTTATTTAGTTTATTTTATTTGTTACTGACATTTTAATTTTTATTATAAATTATTTTGCTTAAATACTACTTCATTGCTCATATAAGTTTTTAAATTTTTTTTAGCGCAGATACTTTCGAAATTACAGTAAACATATATGTAAAAGTAGTAGATAGATGTATTGCTAATGCACCTCTAATATATTGCAATTATAGTATGTTGCTAATTAGCGCGTTTTCATTTTACGTTTTACGTTAGTATTTTTACAAATATGAAAGCATAACTACTGTCGAATAAAATTAGAAAGGTATTTTCAAGACTGAAAACGGTTAGATCGACGTTGCCAAATCTCCAGTATATTACCGTCACTGATACACTTCTCGTACCTACGAAATCTCTCAAAGCACGTGAGACGGGTCAGTCACTGGAATAAATTTTAAAAAAATAATAATACAGCCCTGTTAAATCAATTTTGAAATCAAGGGTTGAATGTTTGAAAGAAAATAACTTTTTTATTTTAACCCTGCTGTAGTTCTAAGGCCTAAAGATTTTCCGAAACCCGCCAACTAATGACAAGGAAATTACGTAGAAAGGCAAGAAATTAGCGTATCTATTTATGAAGTTATGATTTTAGAGAGCATGCACTGTATCCGGCTGTTGAAGGTGTTTCGGTACGTCTCTTCTTAAATTTTAATAGTCCGTTTCATAAATTTATCAAAGGTAATTCGAAAATATAATATTAAATATTCAGTATTTATTTTAAATACAGTTGCAAACATATTAAGAAGTAGTATATTATATATTTATTCTAATATTTCTGTTTAAAAAAAAAAAAATTAGAATGCATGCAAGTGGTGAAATTAGTACAGGCGTAGCCGCTTTACTAGTATATATAGCTTCTCTAGTAGCTAGTCTTTATAATGTCTGGCATTTGCAAATTTTCGTTTAATTAGTAGGACCTACTTAGTTTTACATCAAAAAACAAAATCAAAATCTAAGATAATAAAAAATGTTTAATAGCAATAAATAATAATATAATAATATCCAGTTGAATACAAATATTTTTTAAATATCTGAAAAACAGAAAACATTTACAATTTTAAAAAGATAGTAACAAAATCAATTCAGATTAAAATATTTTCAAATGAAATTCAATGAATAAACATCTGCCGCATATAAAACATTATCTTGATTCTTTATTTAACGATAACTTGAGGGAAACATTTGACGAGATGTGAAGAAGAGCTCCTAAAGGAGAGTACTTCCTCATATTTCAGCAATTATTTACGAAATATCTTCCAACTAGTTATAATTAAAAGAATTACGACAATAGTTTTAACTGAAAACAATCTGATCTCGTGAGACACTTAAAGTTGTAAGCGAATGTCGAACTGAAGAAATTACCTTGAATGGTACGATGCCACTGACTTGAGACAGGTATACAGAGAATCTCAATGGCCAGGTGGGCCTAGACATGAGCGCTTTGCGTGACCACTTGCTGACACGGCCAACTGGCAACCAGCCCATATCTGACACACAAAAACTGATATTACTTTTACTATTAATAATACGTAATGTTCGGGCCATACGTTATAATTGGTTAATTTCTCATGCCTTGGCAATTTTAAAGCAACATTATTGAACATTATTTTCAAACATTCAATTGAATGAATATTCTTACTTCTTTTCCAAATTTTGTTACGGTTTTTATTTATCTGATACAAATAATTAATGCATCAATATTAAACAACATCAAAATATCTAGAGCTGAATGGATGATTCAATACAACTAGCTAACGGCTGTATGAGGTTAATGTTTTTAAAGCTACTGCAACATTCACTATATATATTTTTGTTAACGTCTTATTTAATAAACACCCTGCGGTGTTGTCTACTGCATGATTAATCCTTTATTTTAAATTGTATGTTGTTTATAGGTAATGTTTTCATTACTCGTAAATAGAATTACGAGGTTATAGAATTAAAAAGAGGTTATGGTAAATCTAAAACTTTTGTTTAATTTTTTTTTACTTGAGCATTTGAACAAATCTTTACATAAATTGTTATAAAATATAAATACTGTGAACAACACTATTCTTGAATTTTAATTTTTTTTTCATTTACCTTTCTACGAATATTGTAATGCCTATGAATATTAAAGTTAAATTAATTAAACTGACGATTTCGCTCTAACTGAATCCAAAGTGAAAAAGATAGCTTGAGAGTGAGGCACAGTATAAATAATTCTACTCTTATTTTTCTCAAAACCAAAATATATTCTTGAATAAAATGAAAGAGAAAATAGTTACGTCATTCAATATATATTTATAAATATATACAGGATAATATAACAATATAATTATTATTATTTTACTTATAATAATAATAATAATTGTCATTAATTTAAAAAATATATATAAATACATAATATATTATTACTAAATATATATATATATATATATATAAGTATACACGTAAAATAACACAACTAGATCAAATCACTGATATGATTATTTCATTATTTTTTTTGCTTTTATTAAATTTTGTAGTATAGATATAAATGTGTGTGTGTGTGCGCGCGCGCGCGTGTGTGTGTGTGTGTGTGTGTGGGCGTTTGTCACATAATGATTAGAACTTCCTTGGTACAATCATTATTTAATAATACTTTGGTCGAATTTAACTGCTTATTGGATTATAATTAAATTCAATTAAGCTTTCAAAGTTATTATTTAGAATTGTAGTATTCAATATAATTACTATTGTAAACTCAGAATGAAAATGCTTATTTCACACGAACCATAACGTGAAACGTAACACTAAACGTTTTTACTTATGCAAGTAGTAGAAATCATGACAAAAAACAGCAAATCTCTGCTAGTTGTGTACGATGCACATCTATATGACAGGACGAAGATACATTCCTCTTGTGTATTGTACTTCTAATAGGCCAAGATCGAAAACAACCGACATTGCCACTCACGATAGGAATTATGATGTGAGTTAAAAGATCACCATTAAACTCTTATTTATCGAATTTGATACCGCTGGTTGCTTACACGAGCAACAATGTTGGGTGTTCTATGAAAATGAATGTTTACGAAATACCTTTAAAACATTTTGCTAAACCCTTTCATATCACGACTTTACATTATAATATCTAGATCAACCCAAATATCAAGACAGTTCCCAATATAGTTAAGGGTTTGGCTTGTTTATATGAAATAAATAAGCCTTTTTTTAATAAATAATAAATATATATTTATTATTAGTATAGATATATATATGATTATCTGAATTATTACTTATTTAATTAAAAAAAATACTTCTTATTCCCTACGCTAAAATACGCATATATAAACTCTTGCTATATATATATATCAAAAGCAACTTAGGCTATTCAAATACAAGAATTTTTTATTAATTTATATCCAAAGCTTTTCGTTGATAAACAGTACCAACATGATCAAGAATGAATAATTATTATTCATTCCTGATGATGTTGGTACTGTTTATCAACGAAAAGCTTTGGATATAAATTAATAAATTATTCTTGTATTTGAATAACTTTAGTTGTTTTTGATTAATATATAAGAAAACATATTTATATTTATATGTATTTTTATTTATTTATTTGTATATATATTTATTTATTATTATGCATATATATATATATATATATATATATATATATATATATATATATATATATATATATATATATATATTCAGAACGTATAATTCTTTAACGATCTTATTAATGAAATTCTGTAAAACTATGATCAGTTTAAAAACTTACATGCTTGATTATTGAGTTGAGTTTCCTAGGTGTCTTTACTTCAAGTCTCTACGACGGAATAATATAGGGCCTACTATTAAAATGATAAGTTCTGTCAAAGAATGGACTTTGTAAACAAAACATTTTCTTCTTTCATTTGACAGGTTTTGTACACAATAATATTGACTGTTTTCAGCAAATTGATTGAATGAGTTCAATAATGTTATTAAATAAAAACAATGACTCAACCTTTTGACTGATAAATGTTAGTTTTTTTCATGTTTGGTTTATTTTGTTTCTAATTCTCATCTATTCTAATTGAAATTTACCTAAATCGATTTCCACAAGGTCTGTGTTGTTAAACATAAGCAATTGTTGTATTATAATTTTTAATTATAGAATTTTTCGTTAATTGAAACAAAAACATTTAAAGAGGAAATGTAGCTCAATTATGTATTGCAAATGTGTATATCAACGAATTATTGAATGGTAAATTAGAATGCTCAAGTTCAACAAAATATTTTCAAAACACTACTTTGTTTTTGTGGACTTTTGAGCCTTATATTAACCCTTTTTTATCCATGTATATATATATATATATATATATATATATATATATATATATATATGTAGCTTGCTGTATTTGCAATTCTTTCGTCAAACATTAATTGTCTTAAGCAATATATTCCAAGGACTTCCTAAAGAGCATTTATTACGATAAGATAAGATTCTAAGATTAGGATTCATAGAGAAAAATGATTTATATAATTTGTAAATCTTACTACTCAGCAGATCTTATACCTTTACTCCAGTAAATATTATAAGACGTAATCAGAGCAGTTCTTTATAATATTTTTTCTTTATGTATTTTTTTTTTTTACTGCCAATTGGAAATAAAACTAGTTTAGGTCGTCTGAGTTTTCCATATTTGATTACCTAACCCTTCTTCAAAATAAGTTTTTAAAAAATAATTTCTTCATGAGATTGCAGAAAGCCTGTTTAAAGACCCCGTAAGAGAATACCTAAAGCTAAACTCAGTCAAATACAAAGCTTGGACAGTAGATGAAATAAATGTTAAATAAACACCCCCTATGCCAGTACATCTTCCATGTACTGTTGCCCTACTACATGTACATGGTATTGGCAATGCTTCTTTGTTGAAGGTAACTTCTTGTTGCCTGTTAGGGGTTTAAATGATTTCCTGTAACTGTCCTAACGAGATTAGTTTCTAGCGCGCATATGACAGCTTTTACTGTGTATGTAAAGAATTATTTGCGTCTTATTTTGTTATGTTTCGTCCTTGACGATTTAATAAGGTTATATTGTGGTAGTTAAAACCTATGAAATTATTTATTTACATTTAGCGTAGAATTATTTTACATTAAAACAACTATTTTTGTTTCTTGGTAAAAGTATATAACAAATATATTCCATTAAGAATTAAAGCGTAGCATAATTTAATTTTGGTAGTTAAAACCTATGACATTATCTAGGTATATTTAACGTAGAATTATTTTACTTTAAAACAACTACTTTTGTTTCTCGGTAAAAGTATATAACAAATATATTCCATTAACAATTAAAGCTTAGTAAAATTTTATTTTGGTAGTTAAAACCTGTGACATTATGTAGGCATATTTAACGTAGAATTATTTTACTTTAAAACAACTACTTTTGTTTCTCGGTAAAAGTATATAACAAATATATTCCATTAACAATTAAAGCTTAGTAAAATTTTATTTTGGTAGTTAAAACCTATGACATTATCTAGGTATATTTAACGTAGAATTATTTTACTTTAAAACAACTACTTTTGTTTCTCGGTAAAAGTATATAACAAATATATTCCATTAACAATTAAAGCTTAGTAAAATTTTATTTTGGTAGTTAAAACCTATGACATTATCTAGGTATATTTAACGTAGAATTATTTTACTTTAAAACAACTACTTTTGTTTCTCGGTAAAAGTATATAACAAATATATTCCATTAACAATTAAAGCTTAGTAAAATTTTATTTTGGTAGTTAAAACCTGTGACATTATGTAGGCATATTTAACGTAGAATTATTTTAAATTAAAACAACTATTTTCGTTTCTTGGTAAAAGTATATAACAAATATATTCCATTAACAATTAAAGCTTAGTAAAATTTTATTTTGGTAGTTAAAACCTGTGACATTATCTAGGCATATTTAACGTAGAATTATTTTAAATTAAAACAACTATTTTCGTTTCTTGGTAAAAGTATATAACAAATATATTCCATTAACAATTAAAGCTTAGTAAAATTTTATTTTGGTAGTTAAAACCTGTGACATTATCTAGGCATATTTAACGTAGAATTATTTTAAATTAAAACAACTATTTTCGTTTCTTGGTAAAAGTATATAACAAATATATTCCATTAACAATTAAAGCTTAGTAAAATTTTATTTTGGTAGTTAAAACCTGTGACATTATCTAGGCATATTTAACGTAGAATTATTTTAAATTAAAACAACTATTTTCGTTTCTTGGTAAAAGTATATAACAAATATATTCCATTAACAATTAAAGCTTAGTAAAATTTTATTTTGGTAGTTAAAACCTATGACATTATCTAGGTATATTTAACGTAGAATTATTTTACATTAAAACAACTATTTTCGTTTCTTGGTAAAAGTATATAACAAATATATTCTATTAACTATTAAAGCTCAGTAAAATTTTATTTTGGTAGTTAAAACCTGTGACATTATCTAGGCATATTTAACGTAGAATTATTTTAAATTAAAACAACTATTTTCGTTTCTTGGTAAAAGTATATAACAAATATATTCCATTAACAATTAAAGCTTAGTAAAATTTTATTTTGGTAGTTAAAACCTATGACATTATCTAGGTATATTTAACGTAGGATTATTTTACTTTAAAACAACTACTTTTGTTTCTCGGTAAAAGTATATAACAAATATATTCCATTAACAATTAAAGCTTAGTAAAATTTTATTTTGGTAGTTAAAACCTGTGACATTATCTAGGCATATTTAACGTAGAATTATTTTAAATTAAAACAACTATTTTCGTTTCTTGGTAAAAGTATATAACAAATATATTCCATTAACAATTAAAGCTTAGTAAAATTTTATTTTGGTAGTTAAAACCTGTGACATTATCTAGGCATATTTAACGTAGAATTATTTTAAATTAAAACAACTATTTTCGTTTCTTGGTAAAAGTATATAACAAATATATTCCATTAACAATTAAAGCTTAGTAAAATTTTATTTTGGTAGTTAAAACCTATGACATTATCTAGGTATATTTAACGTAGAATTATTTTACATTAAAACAACTATTTTCGTTTCTTGGTAAAAGTATATAACAAATATATTCTATTAACTATTAAAGCTCAGTAAAATTTTATTTTGGTAGTTAAAACCTGTGACATTATCTAGGCATATTTAACGTAGAATTATTTTAAATTAAAACAACTATTTTCGTTTCTTGGTAAAAGTATATAACAAATATATTCCATTAACAATTAAAGCTTAGTAAAATTTTATTTTGGTAGTTAAAACCTATGACATTATCTAGGTATATTTAACGTAGAATTATTTTACATTAAAACAACTATTTTTGTTTCTCGGATTCTAGCAAAACGTCGGAACTGCGATTTGTGCACTTCAGAATAAACCGATGTACTCCAGATAATAACTCTTCATCATCATATATATATATATATATATATATATATATATATATATATATATATATATATATCTTGTTCAAATTTTCAATCGTTAATAAAATACGTTTTATTTATTCACTCAAGTTTGAAATACATTTTTTTAAACTGATGACACTTGATGATGACGTACACCGCCGTCGGAAGATTGAAAAAACGAGATTATTCATATTAAAGAAATAGATTTAAGATTATCCCTCCTTTTTAATGAATTATGACAAATAATTCTCTTCGGGCCATGGACGATGCGCGTATATACAATATAATGTATATAATTATAATAGAAAGAGATTTAAATAGTTTACCTGTTAGGGGTCGTCTATAGGTCCACGAGTCACCTCAGTCTTACAGGTTCCCTCGGGAAGACGGCATGCCGCAGATGTATTCCCTCAGTCCCAAGAAGGACGCCAAGGTCCTGTTCTCTTCGACTCTCGCTATTAGAATGCTACTTTTCCTAATTTGGTTATATTAATTTAGAAAGAGACCGGAAAATACAATCATCTGTTTAATATTGGCTCGCTGAAGAGTGCCTGTCTCCCTTAGAACTAATCACTATTTTTCATTTACGTAATATAAAAAAAACGTTGCAATACAATTTTTTCAAATAATAATCCTAATTTCAATAAACTTAATTAATTAATTAATTTTAGTTTTATCTATGAAAATCCTTTAAAGAAGGGTCAAGGTTTTCAATATATTTATTTGGTCCGATATGACTTAAAATAAGTGATAAGATAGTTTAATAAAACAGCTGAGTTTATGGTATACGTTATGTGGTAGAACAGCTGATTTAACGTATATGCTATGTTTCTTTATTTATATTAATTGTGATTATTTAATCAAAAGTAACTAAAATAAAAATTTTCTTGTTTACCTAAGAAGGAATTTACTTGGAAAATGTTTGTTTATATTACTTGTTTTATAAAATAAGTCATGGTTTGATATGTCATAAGTGATGTTGATTTGTTCTTATATAACCTACAAAATCTGATGATATATGTGGTTATTTCATTTCTCTTGTAACATATCTAAATTATCACTCATTCTAAGTCAAAAGTTTTCCATTATATTTGCTACTTGTAAGATATAGAAAAGAATTTCAGTACGTGTTTTATTTCCTTCGTAAACAACATACTTGCCGCCTTGTAACCAGGCTGATTGTAAGACAAATACAGATGAAATATTTAGGCTGGGAAAGGCAAGTCACTGAGAATTACATCTGTGGTTGTTTCCCAGTCCAGTAATGAGCTAAACAAATAATAAAACAATTGAAATTTGATAAAACGTTTATTTTAAAACTCATAAATTTGTGTGAAGACGTACAAAATACATTATTTTACATTTTTCTCCACATATCTCACTTCGCTGTAGTTGCCAGATGAAGTAGTTATACAATAAGGCCATATTCATTTTTTATAAAATCATATCAATTCAAAGGTTAGTATTAAGGAAAACAAACAGGTAGGTGGAGCTGGCGATTATTAACTGCAAAATAAAATAAAACTATCAGTATAACAGATTTTGGTTGAATGTGTGAAGTTGGTAAAACAAAGCCGATCACTTACGGTTATCAGCAGCATCATGTCCAAATTGAAGAAGCCATAGATTGAAAATACGTTCTTTCTGGATTTCAATCGGCGCAGGAATATTCCCATCTGAAAGAACGGTATGTGAGAATCAATATGATTTCAAAACGCATACAATATGCGTTTTGTGGGTGTTTATAGTATGTTTTAAAATACTATTGGGAAAATGTTTAAATTATATATTTATACAGAGGCAAAGGAAATCTTATCATAGTCGATTTAAAAGTCTTTGGTCGGCCGCACACTGGATAAGGCGCGGCGAGGCGAGACGTTTACCTTACCGCGCTTACCTGATGATTAGTAGCACCCTACGGCACGAGAGGGCTGGGCAAGGGAAGGCATACCCAGTCCCAGTAAGCTTTTGGTTCTAAAAGATATTTGAATACAAATTCTTAATATGACACAATTTATTTTCATGTCATTAAAATTGTTAGGACATCTCTACCTTTAATACTAAGTACTCGTAACTTGACCTAACCTTTTCACCCGGTCTGAACTCCCAAATTAGTCATACAATAGACAAAATATACAGACAAATAAACTTCTCATCGTTATGGCCCAGCTGAAGCAGCTTTTTCTATGTGTTTTATGATCGTTCGGCGGTCAGGCTGAAGTGTACTGACGTCAACTTTTTATTTCTTTCTGATTCACTTACTTTAAAGCGATTTGAACAAGAAATGAATAAATATTTGAAAAAAAACAGTATTAATATCAATTGTCATCCACCACAGGTTAAAAAAATTATATTTGAACTTGTTTGGATGAATAAAAACGTATTTTATAAATGATTGAAAATTTATACAATATATATATATATAAGGAGAATGTGAGCGAATAGAAGGAATTGAATAACAATCTATTGTAAATTGTTGTTGGTTCTCTAACACTTTAATCAAAAAAGCTTCTTTTACCATAAAATTTATCCGAAGAGTATAAAAAACGTATCCCGCTATCCTTGCGCATGCGCTGAACAATTTGTCTTGTGTTTTTCCCGACGGAACGAAAATTAACGAAGCAGTACAAAGCGTCTTAAGGCATTGCGTCGCCGCGCCTTACCGATGCAGTGTGCGGCAGCTCCATTTAAACCAGTGCGAATCACTTCACTTAAGGCGCTTTAAGGCGAAACGCCGCGCTGCGCCGCGTCGTGCCTTATCCAGTGTACGGCCGGCATTGGGTATTTGTAGTATTTACACAAATAGTAATAAATTGTACTCATAAACAATTCTTCATTTGAAGAAGGTTTCGGTGCACGCGCACTTTGTGTGTGTGTGTGTTTGTCTGTGTGTGTGTGTGTGTGTGTGTGTGTGTGTGCGCGCGCGCGCGCGCGCGCGCGCTCGCTATATAAGCTAGTGAGGTTCGTGATTTCGAAGTTATTGTGGTGTGTAGTTGCAAAGTTATGAGTCTTAATTTTGTGAATATGGGAACACTTTAATTACGGTGACTGCGAAGAAACGTTAACAAAATCCTTTATGGAAACTGTAGCAGAGTCGCATTAACATGAAAGAATGCGGTTCCACCAGTGCGACAGTAGATCTCACACGGTGTGAACATCACTGTATGTGTTCGATGCATTGATATCGAAAAGCGTTTTGGCTTTTAAATGTATTTCAAACGCATTCCATATAATCCTTCTCGTATTTAACATCAACGTCGACAGTTTCGAAATGTATAAAATAAAATGTACTTATTCAAATGGAAAGAGTGCCACTTCAGGCAAGTGTCCGTATATTATAAAGTGTATTAAGGAAAAATAAATTCCAGTGTTGTAAAATAATGTTGTAGCTAAACACAATAGTCTTTCATACCATGGTATCTCTTCTCATACCATGAGACATGGTGTTGGAGTGGCAGAGAAGCTGGCTTACTTAGCCCATGCGGTATTTAAGGTGGGTAATGTGATCAGTTCTACGCTTCAAGCCCCAATTATCTCTTTACGTTGAGTTGAATTGGGAGCTGAAAACACATACAAAATCTTTGTAATTCCAAAGAATTCATCAGGCTAGTAACAGGTTCTTGTGGAATTGTCTCTCGAATCCCTACTTCAAAGCAAATCCCATTCCCCGCCACCTGACCGAAGAGGTTTTTCACAATGTGATTTTACTATAGTTGTAATCTTAGAGGTTTTTCAAATTTTAATTTTAGCGTTTGATTGGAAACACAGTTAATAAAGCATGCACACAATAATTACATTTGAATTTATTTCTTGTCAACTGTAGAGATTTTAAAGTATACTTATTCCATTTTACCTGTTCCTTCAGTCCCGCGTCAACAGGGCGTATGAGAAGCTGCGTAATCAAGTCGTGAGACCTGTGGGCCTAAATAAGAAATAATTGTTAAAGTAATCTAGAGAGGAACTTTATGTTATAAAGGGGAAAACCTTTACGAACTAACCTCTCTCATTAGGTTGCTTGATTTCCAACATACCACTGTTTGCCGCTTCAAGATTGCCACGACCCAAAAAATTTCCTTTATTAATTGCGATATCTCGACTTGGTTGACGTCATCATCCAGGGTCACTACAATGAAGAACGACGAAGACGCCAATATCATAAAGTTCATGGACAGAGTTATCAGGACCTGAGTTCTGGACATTACATTAAGTAAATCCACCAAATTACAAGTATGCGTATGATAACGGCAAAGTCTTCTTAGTAGGAAAGCTGAATCTGTGAGAAAGCAAATTAAGATTATCCAGTAAATATAGCTGAAATTCTGATAAAGATTTATTTTAAGTATCTTAATAAATTTTATATTATAATTAATTTACGTCTTTGCAAACATCATCTTAGTTATTAGTTCACAAGAAAATTTAAATTACAAAATATTTTATTTTTAACTGCTGGAGTAAAATAGAAAATCCGTTGAATATTTAGAAATTTTCTTTAGATTTATAGAATTAACTTTTACATTCAATGGATTAATTAAAAAAATTGTTTAAATAAAATATTAGTGCATGTAAATACTTTACATAAAGCAATTTTAGCAAAGTTATCACCATCGATGGTTTGTTTATATGCCTTATATATGGTGATACATAAGTTGTCATATGTTATCCTTACTGACTCGTAAAGATGGACAGTTAATGACTGCAACTTGCTGTAGTTGTATTCTTTCGAAACGTCCTTACCTTTCGTTGATGCAATCCCATCTAGAGATTTGATTTTATTGTTGATCTTTTCAAATGCAATTTTTAAAATCTTGCACGGAACCACAAACTGCGAATCGGATGCGTGTAAGAACCCCATTGTGTAAACCTGAACAAAGTTGAACAGAACAAATTGAAAAAAAGACTTTGGTATTCTGAAGAACATAGTGCAACGTGATTGAGAAATAATTTCGTTAAGATATTTTTTGAGGTGAAATATGATTGGTTTCATAAATTTGTGTGTGTGAGTGTTTTATTGTTAGAACATGTTATTTTAACATAAGAGCAGGTTTTGTTAACATAACAAAGGTAGTGCTGTTTGTGTACGCAGGGACGCATTTTGTTAAAATACAAGTTCGTTGTCTTTATCTAAGAATCCAATGGATTAACGTAAAAGCGATGTGTTGACGTAGGAGAACGTTGTGTTAACGTATGATCTTGTCGTGTTAACATAGGGGTGAGTTATGTTAACGAAAGATCAAAAAAAGAAACAAGAACGTATAACGCAATATCAAAATCTTTTTCAACGTATGGTTCCGAAATTCTGCAAGTAGCTAAGGATGGTAAAACCAATTTATTAGCTTCTGAAATGGATTGGCATAAAAATCGATGTAAGGAATGTACATATCAGGCTTCATCTTGAGTAGGAAGATGTACAACGACATTGAGAAACATCGAGTAGTCTGTCAGGGGTACATTAAACGTACGTAAAGAAGATGAGCCCTTTAGCGGATCCGTCCAGAGAAACAAGATCGAGGAAAGAAGCATTAATACCAATATTAGAAAGAAATTTAAGTTGAAGGTTGTAAAAATAAATAGCGTCGGCGACCTTTTTCCATATATATGTGAGTATATATATATATAAATATATATATATATATATATATATATATAAAGTTATTATTATTACTTGTAAATAACATTTTCCACCACTAAGTGCAATAATTTTACCTTATGTGATGAGGTACCTTTCGGTCACTTGACCATTGTCGAATCACTAATTAATTTTTCTCTATTTTTCTGGTGTGAATGTTCGGTCCGTAATGTTGGTATTTGTTGACGTCATACATATTTCTTCTTGAGCCGTGTGTATAATGTTTTTGAATAGTACGTCGTCTGCATATGTTGTCGACAACATTGACACCAGAAAAATAGAGAAACATTAATCAGTGATTCAACAATGGGCAAGTGACCGAAAGGTACCTCATCACATAAGGTAAAATAATTGCACTTAGTGGTGAGAGAGAGCGAGAGAGAGAGAGAGAGAGAGAGAGAGTGTGTCTGTGAGTGTGTGTGTTTATATATGTCTATTTTAGCCTAGGGAATAAGTCGTATTTTTTAAATTAAATAGGGAATAATTCAGATTCGAACTTACTTATAGTTTTTTATTAGAATTTTATTTATGTAAACACTGAGATCATTGTGGGACATGCTGTTGAACATGCTGTGGAATAAACTACGTGTGTCATAATATACAATAAGTAATGTAAAATAAGCTACGTGTGTCATAATATACAATATGTAATGGAACATAACCTACTTGTGTCATAATATACAATATGAAATGTAACATAACCTACTTGTGTCATAATATACAATATGAAATGTAACATAAGCTACAAGTGTCATAATATACAATAAGTAATGTAAAATAAGCTACGTGTGTCATAATATACAATATGTAATGTAACATAACCTACTTGCGTCATAATATACAATATGTAATGTAACATAAGTTACGTGTTTCATAATATACAATAAGTAATGTAACATAAGCCACGTGTGTCATAATATGTAATAAGTAATGTAACATAGCCTATGTGTATCGTATTATACAACATGTAATGTAACATAATCTACTTATGTCATAATGTACAGTAAGTAATGTAACATAAGCTACGTGTGTCATAATATACAATAAGTAATATGACATAACCTATGTGTGTCGTATTATACAATATGTAGTGTAACATAACCTACTTGTGTCAAAATATACAATGAGTAATGTATCATAACCTGCTTAAATCATAATGTGCAGGAAGTAATGTATCATAGCCGATGTATGTCGTAGGCCCTATTATACAATATGTAACGTAACATAACCTACTTGTGTCATAATATACAATAAGTAATGTAACATAACCTACTTGTGTCATAATATACAATATGTAATGTAACATAACCCAGTTGTGTCAATATACAATAAGTAACATAAGATAACCTACTTGTGTCATAATATACAATAAGTAATGTAACATAACCTACTTGTGTCACAATATGCAATAAGTAATGTAACATAGTCTATGTGTGTCGTATTATACAATATGTAATGTAACATAAAATACTTGTGTCACAATAAACAATAAGTAATGTAACAAACTACGTGTGTCATAATATGCAATAAGTACTGTAACATAGCCTACTTGTGTCATAATACACAATATGTAATGTAATATAACCTACTTGTGTCATAATATACAATATGTAATGTAGCATAATCTACTTGTGTCGTATTATACAATATGTAATGTAACATAACCTACTTGTGTCATAATATACAACATGTAATGTAACATAACCTACTTGTGTCATAATATACAATATGTAATGTAACATAAGCTACAAGTGTCATAATATACAATATGTAACGTAACATAAGCTACGTGTGTTATAATATACAATAAGTAATGTAACATAAGCTACGAGTGTCATAATAAACAATATGTAATGTAGCATAATCTACTTGTGTCATAATATACAATATGTAATGTAACATAAGCTACAAGTGTCATAATATACAATATGTAATGTAGCATAATCTACTTGTGTCATATTATATAATATGTAATGTAACATAAGCTACAAGTGTCATAATATACAATATGTAATGTAACATAAGCTACGTGTGTTATAATATACAATAAGTAATGTAACATAAGCTACGAGTGTCATAATAAACAATATGTAATGTAGCATAATCTACTTGTGTCATAATAAACAATATGTAATGTAGCATAATCTACTTGTGTCATAATATACAATATGTAATGTAGCATAATCTACTTGTGTCATAATAAACAATATGTAATGTAGCATAATCTACTTGTGTCATAATATACAATAAGTAATGTAATATAAGCTACGTGTGTCATAATATACAATATGTAATGTAGCATAATCTACTTGTGTCATAATATACAATATGTAATGTAACATAAGCTACGTGTGTTATAATATACAATAAGTAATGTAATATAAGCTACGTGTGTCATAATATACAATATGTAATGTAGTATAACCTACTTGTGTCATAATACACAATATGTAATGTAACATAAGCTACGAGTGTCATAATAAACAATATGTAATGTAGCATAATCTACTTGTGTCATAATATACAATATGTAATGTAACATAAGCTACAAGTGTCATAATATACAATATGTAATGTAACATAAGCTACGTGTGTTATAATATACAATAAGTAATGTAACATAAGCTACGTGTGTCATAATATACAATAAGTAATGTAACATAAGCTACGAGTGTCATAATAAACAATATGTAATGTAGCATAATCTACTTGTGTCATAATATACAATATGTAATGTAACATAAGCTACAAGTGTCATAATATACAATATGTAATGTAACATAAGCTACGTGTGTTATAATATACAATAAGTAATGTAACATAAGCTACGAGTGTCATAATAAACAATATGTAATGTAGCATAATCTACTTGTGTCATAATAAACAATATGTAATGTAGCATAATCTACTTGTGTCATAATATACAATATGTAATGTAGCATAATCTACTTGTGTCATAATATACAATATGTAATGTAACATAAGCTACGTGTGTTATAATATACAATAAGTAATGTAATATAAGCTACGTGTGTCATAATATACAATATGAATGTAGTATAACCTACTTGTGTCATAATACACAATATGTAATGTAACATAAGCTACGAGTGTCATAATAAACAATATGTAATGTAGCATAATCTACTTGTGTCATAATATACAATATGTAATGTAATATAACCTACTTGTGTCATAATATACAATATGTAATGTAGCATAATCTACTTGTGTCATAATATACAATATGTAATGTAACATAAGCTACGTGTGTTATAATATACAATAAGTAATGTAATATAAGCTACGTGTGTCATAATATACAATATGTAATGTAGTATAACCTACTTGTGTCATAATATAATATATGAAATGTAACATAAGCTACGCTTGTCATAATATACAATAATTAATGTAACATAACCTACTTGTGTCATAATATACAATATGTAATGTAACATAACCCAGTTGTGTCAATATACAATAAGTAACATAAGATAACCTACTTGTGTCATAATATACAATAAGTAATGTAACATAACCTACTTGTGTCACAATATGCAATAAGTAATGTAACATAGTCTATGTGTGTCGTATTATACAATATGTAATGTAACATAAAATACTTGTGTCACAATAAACAATAAGTAATGTAACAAACTACGTGTGTCATAATATGCAATAAGTACTGTAACATAGCCTACTTGTGTCATAATACACAATATGTAATGTAATATAACCTACTTGTGTCATAATATACAATATGTAATGTAGCATAATCTACTTGTGTCGTATTATACAATATGTAATGTAACATAACCTACTTGTGTCATAATATACAACATGTAATGTAACATAACCTACTTGTGTCATAATATACAATATGTAATGTAACAAAAGCTGCGTGATTCATAATACACAATATGTAATGTAACATAACCGACCTGTGCCATAATATACAATAAGTAATGTAACATAGACTATATGTGTCGTATTATGCAATATGTAATGTAACATAACCTACTTGTGTCATAATATACAACATGTAATGTAACATAACCTACTTATGTCATAATAAACAATATGTAATGTAGCATAAACTACTTGTGTCATAATATACAATATGTAATGTAACATAAGCTACAAGTGTCATAATATACAATATGTAATGTAACATACGCTACGTGTGTTATAATATACAATAAGTAATGTAACATAAGCTACGTGTGTCATAATATACAATATGTAATGTAGTATAACCTACTTGTGTCATAATACACAATATGTAATGTAACATAAGCTACGAGTGTCATAATAAACAATATGTAATGTAGCATAATCTACTTGTGTCATAATATACAATATGTAATGTAACATAAGCTACAAGTGTCATAATATACAATATGTAATGTAACATAAGCTACGTGTGTTATAATATACAATAAGTAATGTAACATAAGCTACGAGTGTCATAATAAACAATATGTAATGTAGCATAATCTACTTGTGTCATAATATACAATATGTAATGTAACATAAGCTACAAGTGTCATAATATACAATATGTAATGTAGCATAATCTACTTGTGTCATAATATACAATATGTAATGTAACATAAGCTACAAGTGTCATAATATACAATATGTAATGTAACATAAGCTACGTGTGTTATAATATACAATAAGTAATGTAACATAAGCTACGAGTGTCATAATATACAATATGTAATGTAGCATAATCTACTTGTGTCATAATAAACAATATGTAATGTAGCATAATCTACTTGTGTCATAATATACAATATGTAATGTAACATAAGCTACAAGTGTCATAATATACAATATGTAATGTAACATAAGCTACGTGTGTTATAATATACAATAGGTAATGTAACATAAGCTACGAGTGTCATAATAAACAAAATGTAATGTAGCATAATCTACTTGTGTCATAATAAACAATATGTAATGTAGCATAAACTACTTGTGTCATAATATACAATATGTAATGTAACATAAGCTACAAGTGTCATAATATACAATATGTAATGTAACATACGCTACGTGTGTTATAATATACAATAAGTAATGTAACATAAGCTACGTGTGTCATAATATACAATATGTAATGTAGTATAACCTACTTGTGTCATAATACACAATATGTAATGTAACATAAGCTACGAGTGTCATAATAAACAATATGTAATGTAGCATAATCTACTTGTGTCATAATATACAATATGTAATGTAACATAAGCTACAAGTGTCATAATATACAATATGTAATGTAACATAAGCTACGTGTGTTATAATATACAATAAGTAATGTAACATAAGCTACGAGTGTCATAATAAACAATATGTAATGTAGCATAATCTACTTGTGTCATAATATACAATATGTAATGTAACATAAGCTACAAGTGTCATAATATACAATATGTAATGTAACATAAGCTACGTGTGTTATAATATACAATAAGTAATGTAACATAAGCTACGAGTGTCATAATATACAATATGTAATGTAGCATAATCTACTTGTGTCATAATAAACAATATGTAATGTAGCATAATCTACTTGTGTCATAATATACAATATGTAATGTAACATAAGCTACAAGTGTCATAATATACAATATGTAATGTAACATAAGCTACGTGTGTTATAATATACAATAGGTAATGTAACATAAGCTACGAGTGTCATAATAAACAAAATGTAATGTAGCATAATCTACTTGTGTCATAATAAACAATATGTAATGTAGCATAATCTACTTGTGTCATAATATACAATAAGTAATGTAATATAAGCTACGTGTGTCATAATATACAATATGTAATGTAGCATAATCTACTTGTGTCATAATATACAATATGTAATGTAACATAAGCTACGTGTGTTATAATATACAATAAGTAATGTAATATAAGCTACGTGTGTCATAATATACAATATGTAATGTAGTATAACCTACTTGTGTCATAATATACAATAAGTAATGTAACATAACCTACTTGTGTCACAATATGCAATAAGTAATGTAACATAGTCTATGTGTGTCGTATTATACAATATGTAATGTAACATAAAATACTTGTGTCACAATAAACAATAAGTAATGTAACAAACTACGTGTGTCATAATATGCAATAAGTACTGTAACATAGCCTACTTGTGTCATAATACACAATATGTAATGTAATATAACCTACTTGTGTCATAATATACAATATGTAATGTAGCATAATCTACTTGTGTCGTATTATACAATATGTAATGTAACATAACCTACTTGTGTCATAATATACAACATGTAATGTAACATAACCTACTTGTGTCATAATATACAATATGTAATGTAACAAAAGCTGCGTGATTCATAATACACAATATGTAATGTAACATAACCGACCTGTGCCATAATATACAATAAGTAATGTAACATAGACTATATGTGTCGTATTATGCAATATGTAATGTAACATAACCTACTTGTGTCATAATATACAACATGTAATGTAACATAACCTACTTATGTCATAATAAACAATATGTAATGTAGCATAAACTACTTGTGTCATAATATACAATATGTAATGTAACATAAGCTACAAGTGTCATAATATACAATATGTAATGTAACATACGCTACGTGTGTTATAATATACAATAAGTAATGTAACATAAGCTACGTGTGTCATAATATACAATATGTAATGTAGTATAACCTACTTGTGTCATAATACACAATATGTAATGTAACATAAGCTACGAGTGTCATAATAAACAATATGTAATGTAGCATAATCTACTTGTGTCATAATATACAATATGTAATGTAACATAAGCTACAAGTGTCATAATATACAATATGTAATGTAACATAAGCTACGTGTGTTATAATATACAATAAGTAATGTAACATAAGCTACGAGTGTCATAATAAACAATATGTAATGTAGCATAATCTACTTGTGTCATAATATACAATATGTAATGTAACATAAGCTACAAGTGTCATAATATACAATATGTAATGTAGCATAATCTACTTGTGTCATAATATACAATATGTAATGTAACATAAGCTACAAGTGTCATAATATACAATATGTAATGTAACATAAGCTACGTGTGTTATAATATACAATAAGTAATGTAACATAAGCTACGAGTGTCATAATATACAATATGTAATGTAGCATAATCTACTTGTGTCATAATAAACAATATGTAATGTAGCATAATCTACTTGTGTCATAATATACAATATGTAATGTAACATAAGCTACAAGTGTCATAATATACAATATGTAATGTAACATAAGCTACGTGTGTTATAATATACAATAAGTAATGTAACATAAGCTACGAGTGTCATAATAAACAATATGTAATGTAGCATAATCTACTTGTGTCATAATAAACAATATGTAATGTAGCATAATCTACTTGTGTCATAATATACAATAAGTAATGTAATATAAGCTACGTGTGTCATAATATACAATATGTAATGTAGCATAATCTACTTGTGTCATAATATACAATATGTAATGTAACATAAGCTACGTGTGTTATAATATACAATAAGTAATGTAATATAAGCTACGTGTGTCATAATATACAATATGTAATGTAGTATAACCTACTTGTGTCATAATACACAATATGTAATGTAACATAAGCTACGAGTGTCATAATAAACAATATGTAATGTAGCATAATCTACTTGTGTCATAATATACAATATGTAATGTAACATAAGCTACAAGTGTCATAATATACAATATGTAATGTAACATAAGCTACGTGTGTTATAATATACAATAAGTAATGTAACATAAGCTACGTGTGTCATAATATACAATAAGTAATGTAACATTAGCTACGAGTGTCATAATAAACAATATGTAATGTAGCATAATCTACTTGTGTCATAATATACAATATGTAATGTAACATAAGCTACAAGTGTCATAATATACAATATGTAATGTAACATAAGCTACGTGTGTTATAATATACAATAAGTAATGTAACATAAGCTACGAGTGTCATAATAAACAATATGTAATGTAGCATAATCTACTTGTGTCATAATAAACAATATGTAATGTAGCATAATCTACTTGTGTCATAATATACAATATGTAATGTAGCATAATCTACTTGTGTCATAATATACAATATGTAATGTAACATAAGCTACGTGTGTTATAATATACAATAAGTAATGTAATATAAGCTACGTGTGTCATAATATACAATATGTAATGTAGTATAACCTACTTGTGTCATAATACACAATATGTAATGTAACATAAGCTACGAGTGTCATAATAAACAATATGTAATGTAGCATAATCTACTTGTGTCATAATATACAATATGTAATGTAATATAACCTACTTGTGTCATAATATACAATATGTAATGTAGCATAATCTACTTGTGTCATAATATACAATATGTAATGTAACATAAGCTACGTGTGTTATAATATACAATAAGTAATGTAATATAAGCTACGTGTGTCATAATATACAATATGTAATGTAGTATAACCTACTTGTGTCATAATATACAATATGAAATGTAACATAACCTACTTGTGTCATAATATACAATATGAAATGTAACATAAGCTACGCTTGTCATAATATACAATAATTAATGTAACATAACCTACTTGTGTCATAATATACAATATGTAATGTAACATAACCCAGTTGTGTCAATATACAATAAGTAACATAAGATAACCTACTTGTGTCATAATATACAATAAGTAATGTAACATAACCTACTTGTGTCACAATATGCAATAAGTAATGTAACATAGTCTATGTGTGTCGTATTATACAATATGTAATGTAACATAAAATACTTGTGTCACAATAAACAATAAGTAATGTAACAAACTACGTGTGTCATAATATGCAATAAGTAATGTAACATAGCCTACTTGTGTCATAATACACAATATGTAATGTAATATAACCTACTTGTGTCATAATATACAATATGTAATGTAGCATAATCTACTTTTGTCGTATTATACAATATGTAATGTAACATAACCTACTTGTGTCATAATATATACATGTAATGTAACATAACCTACTTGTGTCATAATATACAATATGTAATGTAACAAAAGCTGCGTGATTCATAATACACAATATGTAATGTAACATAACCGACCTGTGCCATAATATACAATACGTAATGTAACATAGACTATATGTGTCGTATTATACAATATGTAATGTAACATAGTCTACTTGTGTCATAATATACAACATGTAATGTAACATAACCTACTTGTGTCATAATAACAATATGTAATGTAGCATAAACTACTTGTGTTATAATATACAATATGTAATGTAACATAAGCTACAAGTGTCATAATATACAATATGTAATGTAATATAACCTACTTGTGTCATAATATACAATATGTAATGTAGCAAAATCTACTTGTGTCATAATATACAATATGTAATGTAACATAAGCTACGTGTGTTATAATATACAATAAGTAATGTAACATAAGCTACGTGTGTCATAATATACAATATGTAATGTAACATAACCTACTTGTGTCATAATACACAATATGTAATGTAACATAAGCTACGAGTGTCATAATAAACAATATGTAATGTAGCATAATCTACTTGTGTCATAATATACAATATGTAATGTAACATAAGCTACGTGTGTTATAATATACAATAAGTAATGTAACATAAGGTACGTGTGTCATAATATACAATATGTAATGTAGTATAACCTACTTGTGTCATAATACACAATATGTAATGTAACATAAGCTACGAGTGTCATAATAAACAATATGTAATGTAGCATAATCTACTTGTGTCATAATATACAATATGTAATGTAGCATAATCTACTTGTGTCATAATATACAATATGTAATGTAACATAAGCTACGTGTGTTATAATATACAATAAGTAATGTAACATAAGCTACGTGTGTCATAATAAACAATATGTAATGTAACATAAGCTACGTGTGTTATAATATACAATAAGTAATGTAACATAAGGTACGTGTGTTATAATATACAATATGTAATGTAGTATAACCTACTTGTGTCATAATACACAATATGTAATGTAACATAAGCTACGAGTGTCGTAATAAACAATATGTAATGTAGCATAATCTACTTGTGTCATAATATACAATATGTAATGTAACATAAGCTACAAGTGTCATAATATACAATATGTAATGTAATATAACCTACTTGTGTCATAATATACAATATGTAATGTAACATAAGCTACGTGTGTTATAATAAACAATATGTAATGTAGCATAAGCTACGTGTGTCATAATATACAATAAGTAATGTAACATAAGCTACAAGTGTCATAATATACAATATGTAATGTAACATAAGCTACAAGTGTCATAATATACAATATGTAATGTAACAAAAGCTGCGTGATTCATAACACACAATATGTAATGGAACATAACCGACCTGTGCCATAATATACAATACGTAATGTAACATAGACTATATGTGTCGTATTATACAATATGTAATGTAACATAACCTACTTGTGTCATAATATACAACATGTAATGTAACATAACCTACGTGTGTCATAATAAACAATATGTAATGTAGCATAAACTACTTGTGTCATAATATACAATATGTAATGTAACATAAGCTACAAGTTTCATAATATACAATATGTAATGTAATATAACCTACTTGTGTCATAATATACAATATGTAATGTAGCATAACCTACTTGTGTCATAATATACAATATGTAATGTAACATAAGGTACGTGTGTCATAATATACAATATGTAATGTAATATAACCTACTTGTGTCATAATATACAATATGTAATGTAGCATAATCTACTTGTGTCATAATATACAATATGTAATGTAACATAAGCTACAAGTGTCATAATATACAATATGTAATGTAATATAACCTACTTGTGTCATAATATACAATAAGTAATGCAACATAAGCCACGTATGTTATAATATACAATAAGTAATGTAATATAGCCTATGCGTGTCGTATTATACAATATGTAATGTAATATAAGCTACGTGTGTTATAATATACAATAAGTAATGTAACATAAGCTACGTGTGTCATAATATACAATAAGTAATATAATATAACCTACTTGTGTCATAATATATAATATGTAATATAACATAAGCTACGTGTGTCATAATATACAATAAGTAATGTAACATAACCTACTAGTGTCATAATATACAATATGTAATGTAACATAAGCTACGTGTGTCATAATATACAATAAGTAATGTAACATAAGCCACCTGTGTCGTATTATACAATATGTAATGTAACATAGCCTATGTGTTGCATAATATACAATAAGTAATGTAACATAAGCTACGTGTGTCATAATATTTAATAAGTAATGTAACATAACCTACTAGTGTCATAATATACAATATGTAATGTAACATAAGCTACGTGTGTCATAATATACAATAAGTAATGTAACATAAGCCACGTGTGTCGTATTATACAATATGTAATGTAACATAGCCTACGTGTTGCATAATATACAATAAGTAATGTAACATAAGCTACGTGTGTCATAATATTTAATAAGTAATGTAACATAACCTACTAGTGTCATAATATACAATATGTAATGTAACATAAGCTACGTGTGTCATAATATACAATAAATAATGTAACATAAGCCACGTGTGTCGTATTATACAATATGTAATGTAACATAGCCTACGTGTTGCATAATATACAATAAGTAATGTAACATAAGCTACGTGTGTCATAATATTTAATAAGTAATGTAACACAACCTACGTGTGTCGTATTATACAATTCGTAATGTAACATAGCCTACTTGTTTCATAATATACAATAAGTAATGTAACAAGTTGGAGATTTTTTTCTGTGCAAAACGTACATAAGTAAAACACATTTCAATTGCACAATCAAAATTTGACTATAAACATCTTACCCAGAAAAAATCGTTGTACAGAGTTTCCATTCCTGCTATCACAGGTATAGATACATTCAGGATGAAATCCAAAAAGCAGATAGAGCTCATGATTACCAACTGTCTCTGCATTTCTCTGCCATCTGAAAACATCGAATGTAAGCTATTACTTTTATTTTGCTGGCTTGAAGTGCTTTACCCAAGGTAGCCTTTAATACCAACATTCACAAAGTGTATGAAGTAATGAGAATGCAAATTTATGAGAGACTAAAAAGAAACATAAAGGTTTTATATATGTTCAAATTTGCTTTGAATAATAAAGAAAAACAAATATGGTTAGGCGTTTCTGGATTATGCACGACAACAAATTAACAAGTAAATAGAAATTGAAATAATCTATAGGGTCTATATTTATCGTACATTACGGTACAACAAAATCTCCTTCTACATCTATATATTTCTATACGGCGTATCAGGTTACGTTGAGGCAAGCCAGGTAGCTGGGGTATTAGAACCGGTCTGGGCCTATGAATAGGCTGGGGCAGCTCGGCGAGAACATCCCATTAGTGACGCATCGCCAATTACTCCATTTAAAAACGTGAATCTAATAAATCTAAGAAATCCTTACCAAAGTTTTCCCATATAATGCGTATTTATCAGATTCATTTTTTAAGTGGAGTAATCGGCGATTGGTCACTAATGTCCCAACCCATTCATTGTCCCAGGTCGGCCCTAATTCCCCAGCTACCTGGCTTGCCTCAACCTAATTTGAGACGCCGTATAACAAGGATTTGAATTCCTTCCTGGAAGAGGCTTTTCTGTCTAGGGTTCAAGAAATGTAGGCCTTCTAATGATGACCATGACTACCTGACCTCTCTTTCAATGGGTCGCAAAGATGAGACTCGTTCGTAGCCAGGTCCAGGTTATATGGTGGGTCGTCCAGAAGCTGAAAAAGTAATTTTATAGGCACAGGATTGTTTTTTTGGGAGTATGTAGGTGAGAACTATCTCGAAGTGAAATACAGTAATTTAGATTTTATATTTCTCCCCTTGAAAAACGCAATAGTTACAGTAGCTGTCACTAATTTTTTGTTTGACCTTTAGCGTTGAAGTCAAACAAAAATGGAACTTTGACTTCATATTAGAATATAGTCAGCATAATCTTTTTAGGCGACTTTTGAAATTTGGACTTTTTTCTGTGAAAGTTTTAAATTACTTTCATCGCGGATGCCGTTCTATTGACGTGAAACCCTTTGAGCACAGACTTTTCGATATTTAAAAAAAGTATTGATATGGAATATGTTCAACCATCGCTTACATTAAACTTATTTACCGTTTCATCGATTGTAATTCGTCGATTATCGAGAGTAATATTTTTAAGCGTTCAATATTGCCATTAGTCTTTCAAGTTCAAGCCACTGTTCCACGCTCAGAGAAATCCTTCCACTTTAAAGTGGTTAACGCTTTCGTAATGTTGATTCTACTCAAACAACTGCCTCCATATTGATGCTGCGGTCTCCTCGTTCTGAATTCCAGAAACGTATTTCGCTGTTGGTGCAGTCAGACAACGAGAACTCATTTTGAAGATACTTTTAAACACAATCACAATAACTAACAATGAAACAATACATTCAATGAACAGCTGATGAATCGATGAATTATACAGAACTGTAATATCATGATTTGGAGGGGAAATACGTATTTCTCTTTACTTTTTAACTTTTTAACTTTTCCTCGTATATTTGAGCTACAACCAGAGGCGATCGTTGTTTATAGATAATGGGGCAAGCAATTATTAAAGTAAAAACTATTTGTAACAAAGTTAATTCCAGTGGTCTGTTTTAACATTTGTTTTATTTCAAACAAACCGTATTCATAAAACAGATTACATTTTACGTTTAGTAACTGTAGCCAGAAACCACCACTTGCATTTATTCAAAGAGTAACACAGACGGACGAAAGGCAAAACATTTATTTGCTCACAATTACAAATCCTATAATTTTTTTTACATAGTTTCATATAAAATTTTCTTCTATAACTTGTAAATTTTGATGTCAATGTTTATATTAAATCAAGCCGCTTTGTTAGCGCACTATTTTATTTCTGTCTCTAAAATTTTATAAATTGCCACTAACTTTTTACACTGCAACTATGTGGGCATAAATAATATTACAAGAAGTTTCTTTACTCAATTATTATTAAGAAAATGAGTGGACGGGTAGATGTCTGATCGCTACCTAATTTTTACAAATTAACGTTTTAATGTGATATATTGTAATTGACCTAAACACCGTGATTGCCAAGCAAATTTAGTTGATAGATGTTATTGTCGTGCTTTAAAACCCGACAAAACCATGAAGCATTTCTGTAACCGTGCACAGACATTTTGGATGTAGATTTTATGTAAATTACTTAGTAATACTAGGCCATCCAGATTTAAGAAGGTGGAATTTTAAAAGCTAAATTGGGAAAATGAGCGAAGATTTTTTGGATCGTTAAAATAGGTATAAAGTTGGATAAATTAAAATTGAAGATAAATTCACATTAGAGATGATATATGTATTTACCAACATCTCGACCAAGAAAATGAAAAAAGACGCCGAACTTAACAAAATTCACCGACGCCATGCAATGCAGTGAAGCCTACATCCAAACTCCATGAGAGCCGTGAAGAGGCCTAAAGACAACCCAACCATAGAAGATACCTAACGTTTTGCAGTATAAGGTCATATAAACAATTTAATTTTCTTTTAGATAAAATTTTATTTCAAAATATATTAACTTAAAATCAAAATTAACAAAAAATTGAATAACCTAAGGGACTGAAAACTCTCTTAGGTTACCTAAATTAATTAACAAATATTCAAAATTTATTTCCATTCAACCGTTTGCCTGAATAGGAAATAAACGTATTGCATTTAAATAATTTTTATCTGATATGGTTTTTTTCTTGAAAAATGTATGCAATCCTTTGTCTTTATACATCCTTTGAAGTATTAGCAAGAAGTTTTTAGTAAATGCCTAGCATGTTATAACTAATTAGGTTAACCTATAAATAGGTAAATGTTAACCAGAGTCTATTAGTGAATTAAATGGATTGTTTGTTAAAAGGCATAGCCTAAAGTTACGAGAAATTAACCGTAAAATGTTTGAAAGTAAACAGGACTCTAAAATACGTAAAATTTTACTTGAATACTCAAAATTAGCTGCAAATTAATTATAATAATTGAATTTAAATAAATGATAGTAAACATATTAAGCAATTTGGGATTTTGATTATAATATTAGAAAAGGATATAGAATGTGTATATATGTGTGTGTGTGTGTGTGTGTGTGTGTGTGTGTGTGTGTGTGTGTGTGTGTGTGTGTGTGTGTGTGTGTGTGTGTGTGTGTGTGTGTGTGTGTGTGTGTGTGTGTGTGTGTGTGTGTGTGTGTGTGTGTGTGTGTGTGTGTGTGTGTGTGTGTGTGTGTGTGTGTGTGTGTGTGTGTGTGTGTGTGTGTGTGTGTGTGTGTGTGTGTGTGTGTGTGTGTGTGTGTGTGTGTGTGTGTGTGTGTGTGTGTGTGTGTGTGTGTGTGTGTGTGTGTGTGTGTGTGTGTGTGTGTGTGTGTGTGTGTGTGTGTGTGTGTGTGTGTGTGTGTGTGTGTGTGTGTGTGTGTGTGTGTGTGTGTGTGTGTGTGTGTGTGTGTGTGTGTGTGTGTGTGTGTGTGTGTGTGTGTGTGTGTGTGTGTGTGTGTGTGTGTGTGTGTGTGTGTGTGTGTGTGTGTGTGTGTGTGTGTGTGTGTGTGTGTGTGTGTGTGTGTGTGTGTGTGTGTGTGTGTGTGTGTGTGTGTGTGTGTGTGTGTGTGTGTGTGTGTGTGTGTGTGTGTGTGTGTGTGTGTGTGTGTGTGTGTGTGTGTGTGTGTGTGTGTGTGTGTGTGTGTGTGTGTGTGTGTGTGTGTGTGTGTGTGTGTGTGTGTGTGTGTGTGTGTGTGTGTGTGTGTGTGTGTGTGTGTGTGTGTGTGTGTGTGTGTGTGTGTGTGTGTGTGTGTGTGTGTGTGTGTGTGTGTGTGTGTGTGTGTGTGTGTGTGTGTGTGTGTGTGTGTGTGTGTGTGTGTGTGTGTGTGTGTGTGTGTGTGTGTGTGTGTGTGTGTGTGTGTGTGTGTGTGTGTGTGTGTGTGTGTGTGTGTGTGTGTGTGTGTGTGTGTGTGTGTGTGTGTGTGTGTGTGTGTGTGTGTGTGTGTGTGTGTGTGTGTGTGTGTGTGTGTGTGTGTGTGTGTGTGTGTGTGTGTGTGTGTGTGTGTGTGTGTGTGTGTGTGTGTGTGTGTGTGTGTGTGTGTGTGTGTGTGTGTGTGTGTGTGTGTGTGTGTGTGTGTGTGTGTGTGTGTGTGTGTGTGTGTGTGTGTGTGTGTGTGTGTGTGTGTGTGTGTGTGTGTGTGTGTGTGTGTGTGTGTGTGTGTGTGTGTGTGTGTGTGTGTGTGTGTGTGTGTGTGTGTGTGTGTGTGTGTGTGTGTGTGTGTGTGTGTGTGTGTGTGTGTGTGTGTGTGTGTGTGTGTGTGTGTGTGTGTGTGTGTGTGTGTGTGTGTGTGTGTGTGTGTGTGTGTGTGTGTGTGTGTGTGTGTGTGTGTGTGTGTGTGTGTGTGTGTGTGTGTGTGTGTGTGTGTGTGTGTGTGTGTGTGTGTGTGTGTGTGTGTGTGTGTGTGTGTGTGTGTGTGTGTGTGTGTGTGTGTGTGTGTGTGTGTGTGTGTGTGTGTGTGTGTGTGTGTGTGTGTGTGTGTGTGTGTGTGTGTGTGTGTGTGTGTGTGTGTGTGTGTGTGTGTGTGTGTGTGTGTGTGTGTGTGTGTCTGTGTGTGTGTGTGTCTGTGTGTCTGTGTGTCTGTGTGTCTGTGTGTCTGTGTGTCTGTGTGTCTGTGTGTCTGTGTGTCTGTGTGTCTGTGTGTCTGTGTGTCTGTGTGTCTGTGTGTCTGTGTGTCTGTGTGTCTGTGTGTCTGTGTGTGTGTGTGTGTGTGTGTGTTAATATAAGTAATAATAAAATTGTAAACATAATAAAGGGGATATATTCTGTACTAATACCATGAAACAAGATAGTCATTGGTAATTCAAAATTAAGGTTAGGTAAAATTAAAAAAGCTAAATCCTGTTAATTAAAATAAATCAAATATTAATATGTAATTCTAAATCCAAAGAGATAATAAAAAACGTATAGTTTCCAATTAGCTGTTTTCATTTAAAATAAAATAAGTTCACTAGGTATCCATGCATAGTCTTTAAGTCACAAATGTCTCTCAAAGATTCCACTACCCCGAAAGGAGCTTAAAGAGGCTTATGGGAGGCTAATTGGTTTTCATAAAAAATACAGTAGTTGGTTCTCCTGAGAGGTTTATTCATTGAGATACAGGTCTCGATCCAAGGTTCGTAGTCAAGGGATAAACCATTACTCTCTTACGGACAAGGTGTGGTAAAAGGAAGATAGGTGAAGAGTAAGAGAAAAGGCTAGTCGGAGGGAAAAGCAGCAGCGGGGTAGGTAAGGTCCATGAGAGTATGTATAATTTAAACTAAAATACAGAAATTCAGGAAATTGTTAGTAATTCTGGAATTAATAATAATTATAAATCCATGTGAAACATTGAAAACAGCTTCGACGGGTGAAGTAGGGGCAAATAGTGACAACAGAAATAAATGTGAGAAAAGGAAAAAATATTAACTAATGTTTTAATTAATATTTATCCTGAATATCAACTTCATAGGGCCTCTTAGTTAAAGTTTTAAATTGTATTTCACTTTGTTATAAATCACATAAAATATTTATATATGGACGTGTGTTTATATGTAGGGATATAGCTTCGTGGGAGAAAAACTTTTCACAAGGTATGCAATGTAGCTATTTGGCTTAAAATAAGTGATATGATTTCATAAAACACTTGATTTTATGTTATAGAATATGTGGTACAATAGCTGTTTTAACACATAGGCTATGTTATTTTATTTATATTTATTGTATTTATTTAATAAAAGGTAACTAAAATAAACATTTTTGTGTGTGTGACCTAAGTTGGTATTGAGTTAGAATTTTTTTTGTTTTTATTACTTTTAACTTAATCTGTGGACATTGTTTAACAATCGCATATTAGGTATAAATTACATTTGAACAAACCACGAAACCTATAGGATTCAATAGTTACCAAATATATGTTGCAATGAATCATTGAACAAGACAGATCCATTTTCTATAAACTTGGCCAAGTGTTTTATATTGACGAACGAAAGCAACAGGCACAACCCCGCAATGTCCAGGATCATGAAGAACATGAGAACAATCGTCTTCCTTGGCTTTAAAATCATGTTCTGAAATAAAACAGAATTTTTTACTTTACAAAATGTTCTACGAAACAGTTAAACTTATCTGCTATTTATAACGAAATATTTTAACGTCAAATGTTTGGCTTTTTTCCGGTCGCAAAATTGTTAATTTAGTTATTGTGTCTATTTTATTCTCTACGGTGATGCAGATTGAAATAAAATTTTGCCAGTCAAATTCTGAAAGGCCTCGTAATATTTTATAAGTATAGTAGGTACTAAAATATAACAATTTTAATTTTTCAAAACATTTTTCACCAAAAACACTAAATAACCAAGATATTTATATTATTTGCCTTTTTAATTGTTTCAAGAGATTAAAAAAATTAAAAAAGATATTTTAATAACACATCGTATTAACATATTTTTTATTTCATTTTAAATAATAAACTTTTTGGAACATATATGGTGCATAACAAAATGTATTTTGGGACTCAATAAATTAATGCCTTTCGCTTGTAAATTTACTGCAGCAACCTCCTCTCACGAGGCGACATTTACTCATTTATTCTCTTAATACACAAAGTACTACAAAAACTTAACAACTGCTTTCACACAATCGTTACACCATACTTGTCCAACAATCCATTCCACTTTACACTTGCTCAAATAACGGACTATTAATGAAGTGTTTTCCTAATTTTAGCATATTATATGTACGGTATATTATAATATATATTACTATGTTTATATATATATATATATATATATATATATATATATATATTAAAACAACGTAGCTTATTCAAACACAAGAATATTTCTTAATTTATATTCAAAACTTTTCGTTGGTAAACAGTACCAAAATCATCAGGAATGAAAATTACAATAATGTAATTTGTAATTTATCATCATATAAATTATGAATATAAATTAATAAATATTCTTGTATTTGAATAACCTATGTTGTTTTAAATTATTAAACAAGAAAACGTATCATATATATATATATATATATATATATATATATATATATATATATATATATATATATATATATATTTGTAGTTATGCAACACTGTTTTCTTGTATACACATCACTTTCACTTATGTACTTAAACAAGAATCTTACTTGGTATTTATGCGAGCTATCTTTCAATGGCTGGTCGTGCCGTCATACTCGGGCATACTGAACAGGGTTGTTGTAGACTGCGATAAATTATTCAATCTAATAGACATATTAACCCCAAAACAAATGTTGAAAACTCGCACAGTGCAATGAATCTAAAAATAGAACATAACGGTACACCAAGGTCAACGGGAAATCCACTCAGCTCGCAGTCTACAACAACCCTGTTCAGTATGCCCGAGGATGACGGCACAGTCAGCCATTGAAAGTTAGCTCGCATAAATACCAAGTAAGATTCTTGTTTAAGTACATAAGTGAAAGTGATATATATTATAATATATGTTATAATATATCATATTATAATATTTACATACACGACAAAACATAGTGAAACAGACCCAGATTAGATTATAGCATAATACTATATTTTAAGTACTGTAAGTTATTTCAAATTTTATGTATTTGAAATTTAGTTTTCAAGAGGATGTACAAGTATTCACAGTCTTATAGTCTTTGACAATGCTAGCAATGTAGCTTTCGATAAGTGTAAGCCATTTTAAGTATATATACACGCACACACGATTATGTGTTCACTTTGGTTACCTCTGAATTATGCTCAATAACTCCCAATAAAGCGTGGTCTTTGTAGAATACCTTGCACATGTAGGCAATGTAGATACATGTTGGTAGCGAACCAAGGAAACTGAAACTGACGCGCTGAAACAAAACGGGGGTACTTTTTTATTATTCATATTATACAATGTATATAATAGACAAACTAATAATCTAGTTGAACTCTTAAGTACAATTACAATCATTCAATTAGACCTTGCTTTCAATTAATAACCTAATCAGTGAAAAATTATATTAATTGTCAGTGTGTGTGTGTGTGTGTGTGTGTGTGTGTGTGTGTGTGTGTGTATGTGTGTGTGTGTGTGTGTGTGTGTGTGTGTGTGTGTGTGTGTGTGTGTGTGTGTCGACCGAGAAGACAAAAATGATGTAGGCCTTAAATATAATAATGAATTTCTCCAGGTATCTCATTTTTCACTGATACCAGATAAAATTTGTGCTAATCATTTCTGAAGTACGGCGGTTAAATTTGTCTAAAAACTCAATAGATCCTCAATAGAATTAGTATTCATAATTTTTGTTTACCTAGTTTTCCTACATTCCTTTTCAACAGGCATTTCTTACATTTCTTTTAACAGGCATATTTTACTTACAAACTTGTAAATGTTTTTGTCCTCTAAATTTAGAACAGTTAAGAAATGTTGGTTAGTATAAATCAATATTAAATTTTAGGCACAACCGCCTCTGTCGTTGTTTGTAAGGGTTACTTTCTGAGCTTAAATTTGTTTTTATATAAATCTTATTTTTAATTCATATATTATTTTCATTAGTGAATTATTATTTCATTTTTACATTTAAATATAACATCTGTAAAATTTTTCATTGAATTTAAAAAAAAAAAAATTATTTCAAGAGAAAAATTATTTTTGCTGTTGTGTAATTATATAATATTGTATATTAGTTAGTTTTTTATTCACAGTCCGAATTTATAAATGATAATTTTCCATTGAGAAAGTTGCGACAACTCTATAAACCCGTAAATTACATCGCAAACTTCTAAATCAGGACAGTTTAATTACAAAGCAAAATTCTTGTAATAAATTAACGATTTTTATAATATTGTAGTAATAAAAATGTGAGAAAAAATATCATTTCAGAATACGTTAATAATATTGATAAAACAATATTAGTATTGACTATTTTTCATTCATTTATTGCAAAACTTACATTAGTTTTGAAATCCAGACAAATGGGCATTGTTCCAAAACATTTATTAAACCAAAACATAGGTTTAATAGCATTGAGCACGTAGTTAGGTGAAGACTCCATTTTAAATGGTGATTGTTGACTGGAGAAGTATTATTAATCGTAGAGTATTGATTTCACTTGCATTTTGTTTACGTGTTTCTCTTTTGATTGGCGTCTTTTGGTTTTTAATGTGCTTTTGTTTGTGTTAAAAACGCTATGAGTTTATTACGAACAAAAGTGAATGAAAAAAAACACTGTTACGAAATTATATTTTCTTTGGAAGATGAACCCTAAATATTTACTTCCATTAGATAAAATGAAGTCCAATAAACGTGAATGCTTTTTTTAGGAAAATTATAAATTAATGACTGGAGAATTCATTATAAATTGTCCATTGAATTTACAACTCCCAGGGTTAACTTGCAAGAACAGTTTAAAAAGCAGAGAAACCCCAATCAATGAGTAATACACAATTGTACCCATACACTGATGTGGATCAGAAAGTCTGTTAATTTTTATGTTACTTAAAAAACCCTTGATTCGTATCTGTAAGACGTTCGAAATATTTTTACATGTATTACATTATTATTTTTTAAACTATAATCATTTTTTAAATTAAAATAGTTGAAGATAGTTTTAGGAAAAGGTGGCTCCTGTACGGGTTTGGATTATAACATTTTTTTTAATTTCGTTTTTTTAAAGAAATTGAAATTGAAATTTCTTTCAATTTAAACACATTCAAAGCCCCTTTAGTATCCTCTTCAGGAATTTATATAAAACCAAGCACTAAAAGGATTGCAAAAGACGGGGATTCTTGAATTCTTGAACATTGTCAGCTGAGGCTTGCCTCAGAATTGAAAGTTAAACTCAAAATACAGTGAAACCGGTGTTAGACGGAACCTATGTTTAGCGGAATCCTGTCTATCGCGAAAAACTTTTAAAGTCCCGACTGTCACCTATTTAATTTACCTGGTTAATAACCTTCATAAGCCGGAACTGTCTGACGCGGAAGCGGAATAAGCAAACGGATGAGTGATACGTATTTACTAAGTCTTAGTTCTGCATAAGCCGGAAAGTCTGATCATATACATGCTGTAAAATATAAAGTTACAATGACTTCCGTTTGGATAAAATACTGTTTATAATATATTTTTTTACCATAACAAAATTCACAGATAGGTCTGCTTAATTGTAACGGATCGTATTTATTTCTGAGAACTCTGTAACAACGTTAAGGATTGCTGATATGCACAATATAACGCAATGGTATACAAACATCCATAATTTACGATACTCTATGTGTCAGCACTAGTTTCCTTCAAGATAACGCAATGAATGGTTTATATTTTGCTATTTATGGACAATGCAACATGTCATCCTCGAGAAGATTACTCTCACATCAAAATAGTGTTTTCCGCTCAATACTACTGTATCATGAAATCTATAACAATTTCTGACAGTGCATCATGTTGAGGTTAGCACAAGAATTGTTAAACTCGTTGTGAAGAGTAAAGAGCTACGACGCAATATAATATTATAATGTTTTTACCTTTTCCCCAGTCAATCGATTTTTAATAAAAACGTAAACGGCTTGTGGTGACTTTTGTCCATTAACTAGATCAGAACGATAGCATTTCTGTTTTACTGTTCGCATAAAACCAATTCTAAAAATTATACCAGGATGTCTTTATACTGGATTATGTACGGGAGTAAGAAACATTGACTTGAAAAAATGCACTGCCATTATTATAATGGTTCTTTCATTAAGTATTTTTCCGCAAGAAGAGAGCCGTGGGTTAAAAAGATTGAGAACTACTGCTTTAATTTGTTCGTGTACTTCCGCGCACGAAAAATGAAAAATGGTATACTTACAGTATTGATTGTGTTAATGTATTAAAATCGATTTTTATAATTCATAAACAGTTAGAATTATCGAAGGACTGCTGCACTTTAAATTTTTTATGCTTAGTACTGTACTACAGAGTTTTATCAACAAAGTTACGTTTCTATCATTAACCTATTCTTGCCACAGTTATTACCTATGTTAAATCTATTCATACGGTCTATTCTGTTTCAAATCCTTCTATTGGCTCACACTCTCCCGATATATATAAATATATATATATATATATATTGTAACATTTATAGAATGGGCTATATAATGTTCTTTAAGAATTGGAAAAATAAATTAGAAATAACTCACACAAAATTTAAAAAGAAATTCATTAAAAGATTGGTTAGGTTAAATTGAAACTAAATGTAGGTAAAAGCCTAGAATTGTAAACAAGGTATTTGAACTGTAAATGCATAAGGAAATTTGTTGTATCAAATAAAATTTAAAACAAGATAATCTAATAATAATTATATTCAAACAAAATTGTAAATATTAGTAACATAGGGCATAAGTAATTACTTGAAGGAAAAAGTGAAAAACGATTGTAAACAAAAAATTGAAAGGTTATGTTTGGAAAAGTCCAGTCAAAACACACACAATTCGAATTATTACAAAAGTAAAACACACAGACACTTCACACACTAATAATAGTAATTAAATATACACTGGAAGGTTTGTTAAGGATCGGAAAATTGAAACAGTATGTTAACCACATTAAAACGGTGAAAATAGTTCGTTGACATTAACAGATGTGAAAGTAAAGAAATAGGTCAAGTGTACAGTCGACTCTAGTGGGAAGGAACGGAACTTCGTTAAATTAGAGCATATGATTTCTTTTTTTAAGAAGGAGGCCGCCATATTTGTAACATTTTAAAAGAAAGACGAAGAGTTAGTGGAGTTGGAGACAGCGTGTGTGACGCTACGAGATGGGACCTGGGATGACCAGTCAAAATTTTACATTGGAAGGAATTCGTCAAAATTATACCGTTTTGTGAAGAAACTTGGCAAATTTAAATAAGGATAAGAAAATGTAAAGATAAAGTACAGTGGTAATATAATTTGAAGGAACTAAAACGAATTTAAGTGTGTAAAAAGTGAAATTTGAAGAGAACGGAATCTTACGTAAGCGACCTGCAGAATTTCAGTATTTGATAAGTTAAGTATGTATAGTGCTATAAAAAATAAACTTTAGTGGACTCTTAGGATAATAGGGAAGTTTAATTTTGTACATTATAATATCTTGTGATTAATAGTAATAAGAACATAATCCAGTTCAAATAGTTTCGCCTTTTTGCTCATTCCAAATTAAAGTTTTTCCATCAGGAAAATATTTATTAAAACTAATTTCAAAATTTAATATTGTTTTTCAAAATTTATTTAATTAACCAAAGAATTAAAAAATATAGCCCATGCTATAAACCCCGAGATAGTAAGAGATCGTAAAATTAGCCTAGGGTATATAAAAATTTGTAAAAATCTAAGAAAGTGAGTTTAGTATATTGTGTTAAAATTTGTTAAGTTGTAAATTTTTGTTTTGTGTTTATTGTTTAACTGTTAAAATAAAATTGTTCTGTTAACTGTTGAAATAAAATAATTATAATAAAGAATTTTAAATTATTCAGGAGTTTGTGTTTTGTAACTAGAGAAATTAATTTTTTTCATTCAATAATAAACCCCGTTGTATTGCGTCTTAGAATAATCTTTATAATTGGCGCAACAACGTGGGGCTCGATAAAAAAAGAGATAAAATTTCTTTAGAGAGATTTTGAAACAAAATTAATTTAGAACTTTTTATATGTAAAACATTTGAACTGGAAATAGATTTAGACAAAATTCTGTAAAATTAAACACTGAGTTGAATAGTCAAGGCTAGGTTATTTTTGTAAAATAAGTTTACTAATAGCTTAAAAAAAGAAAAAATATGTCTGATGAAAGGGAATCGTATAATTTGCGGGGAGAAAAAGCTAAAAAAACAGAAAAGGGGGAACAATTAGAAAAGGGTAGGCGGAAAAGGGTGATAGAAACAGAAGGGGCTGCTCAGGGGAGATTTGTTAGTTTTCAGGAGGGGATCGAAAACAGGGAGGAAAATATTATAGGCGAGCTGGTAGTTGTAGGGGACCAGGAAAAAGGTACAAGTTTGGAAGTGCAAGAAATAGAAATGGAAGGCACAGATATGCCAATACCAAACATGGAGGTAGATGAAGCTAGGGGACTACCACTGGTAGAAATTGAACAGGAACGAAGGGGTAGTGAAAGTGGAAGTAGAAATAATGATGACTGGATAAAAAAATTGTTCGAAAGCAACCAAAACTTACTAAAAGAAATAAATAAAGGGAGAGAGGAAATGAAGGATATGAGAGAGGATATGAGGGAAATAAACAAAAAATTAGAGGAAAATAGAGACGAAATGAGAGAGACGAGGAAGGATTTGAAATTCATAAGAGATGAAAACAGGGAGGAGAATAGGAAAATGATAGAGGATATGAGGAAACAGTGGAGGACAGAGAATAATACTGGAATAGAGGATGTGAGAAGAGACATAGAGGAGAAAGATAGAGAATTAGAGGAGGAGATTAAGGAAAATTTTGAGGAAACAAATGAAATAATAGCTGATGTGGTAGAAATTAATAAAAAAGAGATAGAGAAGGTAGAAAATATAACAAAGAAAAACACAGAAGAGTTAGGAGAGTTAAAATTAAAGGTGATAGGAGAAAGAAAGATAACAGATGAGCGTTTAAGGAAAGTCGAAGATGTAAGGGAGAAAATATTAGGAGAGCAGGGAAGATTAGGAGATAGAAATAAACTAGGAAATTTAGAAATATGGCAAATAAAAAATTTAACAATTCAAACCGCAACTAATAAGAAAATTGAAAAGATTAATAAAATGAAAATGGTAATAGGAGAAATAGGAGGAGTTAAATATCTGTCTCAATGCTTAGTGGTACAAGGCTTATGGAGAAAATTTATCAGAGGTACGGACATGTTAATGGAGGTGGAGGCACAACTCGATGTTGGAAAATGGGAGATGGAATGTAAATATGAGAATAACAGAGAAAATAGAACTTATGAAGCAGATGAGAGATACAATGGAGATGTAAACGGTGTTAAGGCAAGGACAGGCGTGGGGACAAGAAAAGAGTATGGTGCCCACAGTCAGTCGGAAAACTAAGACAATCAGAAACCCAGAAATAGAAATTGAAATAGAGGAAACAAGTTTACAGGCAATAATAGACACAGGCAGTAATATGACATGTATCCAGGAGAACTGGATATTGGAAAATAAAATAGGAAGGGAGATATTAAATATAGGTAAAGGAAGCAATATGAATAAACTCTAGGTGACTATGTGTATAAGAAAACGTTAGCAGGAGATAAGTTTAAGGGATGGTAACTATATCTACGATAATTTATTAGAAACTTCGTCGAATAATGAATAAAGATAAATATGAATCTATGTTAATGAATATTGAAGCATCGTTGTAATAAATAAAATATGGTAATTGTGTATTTAAACTTCGTCGTATTGTAAGGGAGAATCTGCGTTGATAAATAATGGAACTTCGTCGTATATATTATATATTATAAAAGAAATATGAATCTATGATAATAAATATTAAAGCATCGTTGTAATAAAAATATGGTAATTGTGTATTTAAACTTCGTAGTATTGTAAGGGAGAATCTGCGTTGATATATATATAAGTATTAAAACAAAATTTATATTCGTTGATATCGGGACAGTGTAATCGAAAGAGCTATAGATATGATCAAATAGAGGATATAAGATTGCAACCTTTAAAAATATTAGATGTTAAACTTCATACAAAATAAACTGAGATGATATAAGAAAATAATTGAACTGGATGTGAGATTGGAAGGGGAGATAAAATACTAACTTAGAACTGAGAGTTAGATGAAGCTAAAAGCAAAATAAATATGAGATAAATAATAAACAAGGGATAAACAGAAATAAGGGAAAGAGAAATGTTATAACCAATTTGACCAAATCTAGACATACTATGACTCGGATAGGCTGGGATTTAAAGACACGGTATCAGAGAATATATGTTAAATAAATATTGAATCAGACTTATGATTGGAAGGATTCCAATTGTAATAAATGTTAAAAATATATATATATATATATATATATATATATATATATATATATATATATATAATTATGGAAGGAATTGTAAATACCAGAACATGATTTATTGTTACTATATGTTAGAATTGTTAAAGAATTGTTGATTGAATGTTAGTTATAAGTATATTGTATTGTTAGAAGATAAGTTAAGTAATATGTAGCTTGAAGTTTTCAGCTCAGTATTTGATTGTTAAAGAATTAAGATAAAATTGTGTCGTAGGAATTAAGTATAAATGGACAATTATAAAAGAAGTAAAGACAATGGACGATAAGTTAGCCAAGGTGTTGAGGTACTTACTCAATAAAAAAAAAAAGTGTTCAAATAGTTATTAAATAAAATGTACAATTAGGAAGTAAATGTTAATTTAAATTTAATTTAAAAAAAAAATATGTATGTTTAATCAAGCTTGTAAAATGTAAAGAATGTGTAATGTAGATAGTAGGAATATTTTTTTTATTTAAATTAAATTAGGGGACATTGTAACATTTATAGAATGGGCTATATAATGTTCTTTAAGAATTGGAAAAATAAATTAGAAATAACTCACACAAAATTTAAAAAGAAATTCATTAAAAGATTGGTTAGGTTAAATTGAAACTAAATGTAGGTAAAAGCCTAGAATTGTAAACAAGGTATTTGAACTGTAAATGCATAAGGAAATTTGTTGTATCAAATAAAATTTAAAACAAGATAATCTAATAATAATTATATTCAAACAAAATTGTAAATATTAGTAACATAGGGCATAAGTAATTACTTGAAGGAAAAAGTGAAAAACGATTGTAAACAAAAAATTGAAAGGTTATGTTTGGAAAAGTCCAGTCAAAACACACACAATTCGAATTATTACAAAAGTAAAACACACAGACACTTCACACACTAATAATAGTAATTAAATATACACTGGAAGGTTTGTTAAGGATCGGAAAATTGAAACAGTATGTTAACCACATTAAAACGGTGAAAATAGTTCGTTGACATTAACAGATGTGAAAGTAAAGAAATAGGTCAAGTGTACAGTCGACTCTAGTGGGAAGGAACGGAACTTCGTTAAATTAGAGCATATGATTTCTTTTTTTAAGAAGGAGGCCGCCATATTTGTAACATTTTAAAAGAAAGACGAAGAGTTAGTGGAGTTGGAGACAGCGTGTGTGACGCTACGAGATGGGACCTGGGATGACCAGTCAAAATTTTACATTGGAAGGAATTCGTCAAAATTATACCGTTTTGTGAAGAAACTTGGCAAATTTAAATAAGGATAAGAAAATGTAAAGATAAAGTACAGTGGTAATATAATTTGAAGGAACTAAAACGAATTTAAGTGTGTAAAAAGTGAAATTTGAAGAGAACGGAATCTTACGTAAGCGACCTGCAGAATTTCAGTATTTGATAAGTTAAGTATGTATAGCGCTATAAAAAATAAACTTTAGTGGACTCTTAGGATAATAGGGAAGTTTAATTTTGTACATTATAATATCTTGTGATTAATAGTAATAAGAACATAATCCAGTTCAAATAGTTTCGCCTTTTTGCTTATTCCAAATTAAAGTTTTTCCATCAGGATAATATTTATTAAAACTAATTTCAAAATTTAATATTGTTTTTCAAAATTTATTTAATTAACCAAAGAATTAAAAAATATAGCCCATGCTATAAACCCCGAGATAGTAAGAGATCGTAAAATTAGCCTAGGGTATATAAAAATTTGTAACTAAAAATCAAAGAAAGTGAGTTTAGTATATTGTGTTAAACTTTGTTAAGTTATATTTTTTGTTTATGGTTTAAATGTTTATTGTTTAACTGCTGAAATAAAATTGTGATAATAAAGAATTACGAATTGTTCCTGAGTAAGTGTTTTTGTTTTAAATAAAAATTAAATATCATCATTCAAATAAAATATTTAATAAAAAAAAAATAATTGTAAAGCGTTTTATAAATACTTTATAATATATATATATATATATATATATATATATATATATATATATATATATATATATATTATTTGATGAATAGTTACTATCTGGAGTACATCCGTTCATTCTGCAGTCCATAAATTCGCAGTTCCGACGTTTCGCTAGAATCTCATCCAGCATTGACGAGGTGAACCAAACAACAGTAGAAGAGCGTAGTTGACTCGCTCTTCTACTGTTGTTCGGTTCACTTCGTCAATGCTGGATGAGATTCTAGCGAAACGTCGAAACTGCGAATTTATGGACTGCAGAATGAACGGATGTACTCCAGATAGTAACTATTCATCATATTTTTCCATCCGTAAAGGACTACGTATCAGCAAATATATATATATATATATATATATATATATATATATATATATATGTGTGTATATGTGTATATATATATATATATATATATATATATATATATTTATTTATTTATTGTACAAATTTTCAATCGTTAATGAAATACCTTTTTATTCATCCAATCAAGTTCAAATACATTTTTTTAAACCTTTAGTGGATGACAATTGATGTTAATACAGGTTTTTTCAAATACTTTTTTTTTCATTAATTTTTAATTTTAAAAAAACTTGATGTCCCAGTCGGATTTGAACTAAAGAACTACATGTTTGAAATCCAGCAATTGGCACTGAGCCAACCTTCCCATAGCTATAAATCAATTAATTAAACTGCTATTACAAGTTAAAGGTTCCTTGCAATAGTGAAGCATTACATGAGGCGAATAGAATGATAATTTATAGACCACCATCAGTTTTACAAAAACGAGAACAAGTAATTTAAAAGTAAATTCCTACTGAGCTCAAGAAAGAATTTTTTTGTCATTGTTTGCTTATTTCTAGTTTGTTTATTTTATTCGTTTCATTCTTTTTTAACCTTACAGCACTATTTATGATGTTTTGTGGTAACCATAGCAACAGTTTAAGGTTGTACAATGGAGGTTTCGACGACAACCAGATGGGGGGAGAAATTCATACGCATTTTTGAAAAATTAATTTCTTGGTATTGGAAAGTTGGCGCAGTGCCAAAGAGCGCTAGACTTTGAACATGAAGATTCATAGTTCAAATCCCAATAGACCCCAAAATTTTTATAATTTAATTATTTAATAAATATTTGAAAAAACTTTATTAACATCAATTGTCATCCAACATAAATCAAAATAAATGTATTTGAACTTGAATAGATGAATAAAAACGTATTTTATTAACGATTGAAAATTTGTACAAAATATATATCGGAAAAGTGTGAGGTAATAAAAAAAGTTTTTTTTAAAAATAATAAATAGTAACAAAATAATAATAATAGTCCAACACAATATACTGTATAGAGGAGAAAATGGAAAATTGCAAGGAAATTCGCTTTCTATTCTGCTATTTAGTATTGTGATTCTATCATATGTATATACTTATTTATATTATTCGTATTTATAAAATAAAAAGAAAAAAAATGTTTCTTTGTCTAACTCAGTAGGAATTGACTTGTTTAAATGTTTCATAGTTGTTTATTGTGTTGTTTTTCACCACTGGCGTTCACAATATAAGGATTCGTTATTTAGATTACGATAAACACCATGCTGAGCAGTAAAACAACTCAATAAAGAAAACTCCTTTTATTCTTTGTTAGGTTTTCCACAGTTATTAAAACAGTATACCGTTGTATAATATTCAATATCTGCTGTTATCTTAGCTAGAACGTTGTTTTTCTAGGAATGGGGATTTCTTTATAATGAAGATGAATTTACGTTAACAGAAACAAAGTTTACACAAATAGAACCAGACTTTTGAGCCCAATAATCTATGTATTTTATATAGTTCTTTATTGAACACAGTCTGAAACATTCCTAGAAACGTACACTAAGCGAGATATTGCAATAAACAGGTGTATTATCAAGGTTTCACTGTGTATTAGAAAAAATTATGTCATTTACAAATCTGCCTTTAAGCCTCTTGGCTTTACGTGTGTTGTCTGGAGATTTCTTTGACTATCGAGTACTTAACAGCCCTTTCCTTATCATAACAAAAACACTGAATAGCCAAAGTGCAGTTAGCCGAGTGGTTCATAAGTTGAGCAGTTATTTCGACTTAATACATTGACAAAATTATTATAAAATGTTAGGTTACGTTGGGTGGGTTAGTTTAAGTTGGGTTGTTTTAGGTTAGCTTAGAATAAGTTTGGTTGGATTAGGTAAGTTACGTTACAAGTTAATACAAAATTTGGCAAAGGATTTTAGTGATTTTTCTTTAATGTAGACAAAAATAACAAGACATTGTAACCATTTTTCAATACAGTTTAATATGGGGACTGCATTCTAAAGTAGACGCGCTTTAAATTCCAAAGAAGTCTAACTAAATAAAGCTAACCCCTATTTTATTTAATTTTTTTAATGCATTTTACTGTGTCAAGGTAACACTTAAAATTTATTCACCATCGCATCCCACCTGTAATAAAATTATCACGTGAAGCAGACACACAACATGGAGATAATGGTTGCGGCCAGGGAGTTATGCAACCCGCTTTACGTGACTTTACACTGAAAGCCTTCCCTAATTAACCTTCGTTAAGTATTATGATAGTTAACTGTTGTTAACTTAATTCATTGGGCCTGTTGTGTTAGTATTCGGTGTTCGTATTTAGCATATAGAACGCCATTGGCGCCTAATATAATATTTAAGTATTTACCGGTGTCTAAATATTAAATATATATACTAAAGTTAAAAGGTTTTTATAGATATTCCTGATTATTGTAATATATCTCTTGTGTAGTTTAGTGTCCATAACTATTGGCGAAACGTAACGTTATCATTACCTAATTTACCAGGCGCCAAACTTACAATTTAAGTCAATTTATGAAAACGTACTGAAACAACGCGTATTCGATAACACTAAGCAATCTTCGTCGATGTTTCAGTCGCTTAGAAAAAGGATTTTTCTCAATATGAGTTTCATAAATTAAAAGTTTAGCAAGCTCATTAGTTTAATAGTTACGTAACATATTTTATAACAGAATACTCCCCTTCAAATGAAATGTAGGAAAACATGTAACTGTGAGTAAACCTTGAAACTTAGCTCTACGAAAACGAATTTTAAACTGCCTACATACTTTATTATTGTATAAAAAAATAATAAATCTAAACTCTTAGTACCCTGATACCCTATATAATCGAGAATTTAATGAAAATCACAAAATAGTATGTAACTAGTTATTTAATTTAATTCAATTTTTATTAAAATAAATTCAAAACATTTTAAATTAAAATAAATACTACTTACATATTGCCTTGTAATATTTATTAGAGTCCAAATTTTAAATCATACTTTGCTTTTAACTTTAATAGCACACGTATATTCCAATAATTTTAATTTTACCCGTATTTTCCCATGTCTTAATTTATTATTAGCTTTTTGAAAACTGATTTACGGAGTCTTTTTAATTGCCAATATGACCATTGATTAGGGGAAAATATTAAACTTTTAACAGTACTTTTTTTACTATGTACATAGCTAATTTGCATTTTAATATATATTTTTTACATTTTTAATATATATTCTTTAATGAAAAATTACCAAAATTTTACTTTGAAAAGTCTTTTAAAAACCACTAATTTATTACGAAAAACATATAAAATTTTGGAGTAGGCAATGTGAGTTTAGCCGATGAACAAAGACTTTTCGAAAAGTTGTTTAAAGATATTCTACAACAGCGTTTACATTGTAATAATACTGTATATAGTATAATTTATAAAATGCTAACTTCTTTTACCGGTCTTCTACTGACCACGTCACAGCAAAATAAATAAATAAAAATATTGGTTTTTTTTCAAACGTAGGTCATTATTTAATGAAATAAACTAATTGAGTCCGTTTTGGGAATTGAGTATTGAACCAATTTTTTCTTACACCCAGGTGTGTTGGGAGACACCTAGGAATACAGGGTTTTCACACAATTTGAGCTTGAAATAAAGCAGGAGGGTTATCTACCTCTCAGACTCTCGCCTCCTGCGACCACTATAATAAAGTCACGTGTACCACCATTCGTGGTCAATGCAATAAGTACAAACAAAATATGAAACTGAAGCTAGTTGGGTTAGTTTAGCGGGAGCGGTTTATAGGTTAAAGTTCAGGTAATTTAATTACTACACATAACTTATATTTGAATAAATTACCATTAACATATCGATTACTTTCTAAAATCAAATATTAATAAACCCGAATAAAATCTATTTGAACTAATCTGAGTGAGGTAGTTGTGTACATAATATGAGTGACTTTTGCCAAATTAACGAATGCAAACACTTCTTGTACTTGACAAGTTTTTTTAACATTTGTTTATGACTGCAAATGTACACCGCAGATCTCTTTCTACGTCCGGCCTTATTTGAAATTTGTCTCCACAAATATCAGAAAGAATTCCACGTAGATTTCAGAATAACCTCTAAGTTTTGCCGACATTCATGGACAACAATATCTACGAGTTTAATTCCGCTAGACAACTCTGATGAAGAATGCAATAAAGTTTATGTATGTATATTTTTTCCATATATAGTAAACTCCCGATTATCCGTGGAATAGGGTGGCCCGGCAACGCCGGATAACGAATTCCCCGGATAATCCGCTATGAACAAAGAATACGCAAAACGATCGATAATCGATTTATATAACATATGTTACACAAATAATGACCCCGCTTAATGCAGTTCACAAATAATCTTCAGAGGACAAAATTAATACAGAAAATAATTTAAAATGACGATGTAATTGACGGATTATAACATTTATATGTCTAACTATTTACAATACGTACGTAAGTATATGTCAAAAGTAAGTATGTATGTACATATGTAATTTCCTTTACAGAAAATACTTTCACTTTTTAACAAAAAAATCTATCACTTTCGTATGTTTTTTTTTGAGCATTGATTTAGCTTTATTGTGCGATCTAAGTTTCTTGAGAACCATTTTGTCGCACAGTGTCTACTTTTGTCACGTGTGTCACAAAGCCATAAAGATCGATAATGTATATGACAGACACGGATAATGTATATGTCAAGTTCTAGACTATTTATAGCCGAGATTAGCTGACATTTGTTTACAATCTTATGATACACATTAGGTTTTCGGGCGTCCAAGCATTTTATCATCGTTTCTTATATACAGTAGTCTGCTCGCCCCTTTTATTTCGCTGGCCCGTGTCGGGATGCTTCCCTTTCAATGTAAAAATTAGTACGTACATATTTACATATCTATTCCCTTCATCTTAACTTCTATTAAGCCTTATATGTACAGGGTGCGGCAGCATAACTTCCTTTTTTTAAATGCTCACCATTCAGTTAGTTGATGTCATAGTGGAGCGCTAGTGGTCTCGTTCAAGAGGAGGTACAGTAAAGTTTTGTCCCAACACGTTTCAGTCACAATCATGCGTTGGAATAGTAAGGAGCGTGCTTTTGCCGTTGAGGCCTACTTTTCAAGCGGATGTTCGGTTATTTCAACACAGCGCGCATTTTGGAATCGCTTTAATTTAGCCCCGTTGGCTCCCGTCCCAGACTGCAAATCAATTGTTACATGGGTCACTACATTCAGACAAACTGCAAGTGCGACAAAACGAAGAACTGGAGTCCCTCGGCCCGTTAGATCACCTGAGAACATTGAAGCAGTGAGAGCGTCAATGTTGCGATCACCACGGCGTTCTGCGCGCAAACACGCATCTGCCCTTGGACTGTCCGATCATTCTGGGAGAAGAATTCTTCGTGATGATCTTCATTTTCATCCCTATAAGATGGCGATAGTGCAGGAACTTTCAGAACGTGACTTCAATTCTCGGATGTACGCGTGTGAGCTTCTTCTTGATGTCGTTCCCGAGGGTGCTATTGTTTTTTCTATGGGTTTTTTTGAAATCCCGTGTTTATTTGAACCGTCCAAGAACCCTACACGATTTGAAGACCAACATCCAAGAAGAAATTGCCAACATAACACCTGCTACGCTAACAAGTGTCATGACAAACGCCAGAAATCGGTTTACGCAATATATGGAGAATGAGGGACGTCACCTAACAGATTTGATCTTTAAAACAATGTAAATACAAACTTGAGACATGAACCTACATTATAAACCATAAATAAATATTTTCAGATGCATACATTAGTTTTTATTGAGTTTTAAAAAAAGGAAGTTATGCTGCCGCACCCTGTATTTACGTCGTAATTCACCGTTTGGAAATTTAAACATATAAATCTGATTGGAATAAAAATTGGATATTTGTAAAACAATGGCAGACCCCGGATTATCCGCAAATCGGTTAATCCGCCCACGGATAATCGGGAGTTTACTGTATTTACTTTAATTACGTGTTATATATTAATCCTGATTTTACTAAGTTCAAGTGATATTACTTACGGTTTCTACAATCGTCATGGACAAAAACATCTTCGAACAAAATTTCAGTAAAGGCACTTTCTAAACGGTCATATAAAAACATTTTTGCAAGAAAATAATTAACAAAAATTTGTATCTATATTATATTATAATACAGCATCAGCATGGATAACATTGCCGTGCCGATTTAATGATTTGCTTTGGCTACAATTCGTTCAGAAAGTACCGCAGGACAGTGGCGGACTGGACAATGGTCGTACAATCAAGATAAATATATCAATGCATCTATTATTGGAGTCGCCGTATTAACAAGTCATGGACATGGTTGCTTCATGCTATTGTGCTGGCTAGACGCTGAGGCCATTGACTTTGCGATGATCTTATACAGTACTCATTGATTGGCACAGTCAGATGGTTAATGTTCGCTTCAGACTCTTGTTCAATTTAATGTAAGCTGCAAGCTTGAACTGTCAACAAGATATCCTGTTAGAGAATTTTATAATCATCTTTTTTCATATAGTAGGTGATTTTTCATTGTAGTAGATCATATAGTAGGTGATTTAGAAGTATAATTTTTCATCCTATTTATTTAATATAGTACATTAAACGTGTATTATTTTTATGATTTGAATACTGAACTAAGACCACTTATAACTGTATAAAACAACTGTGGCGTAATGTTTAACATAAATAAATGAAACCTCTATACCACAAATTACTTTTTTCTTTTATTTAAAACCTTGTGTACATTTCGATTGCATAGCAATACGTATTTTTATTGTAAATTACCTCTGAGGATGATTGCTATGCAATCGAAATGTGCATAAGGTTTTAAATAAAAGAAAAAAGTCATTTGTGGTATAGAGGTTTCATTTATTTATATTAAGACCACTTACTTGCTCATAAGCTCTAGTAGTGGTGCGCCTCTCACTAGTTCGGGTATTTTTCAACGCTTCGAGACCAAAACTTAATACCTATTTAGTTCATTACAATAGTATATTATATAAGGCTTTAGATGATTGAGAAAATATTTATACTAAATTACTTCTGATCTCAGTACATTTGGTAATACTGTATACTGTAATAACAAGACTCTGAAAATGTCAAAACGTTTGAGTTCCCTTGTGATTCCAGTTAATAAATAAATAAGGAACTCCGTCTCACGATCAATTGAATGTGAGTTGGTTTTCGCTATTATTTAATTAAAATTGTAAATGCTAATTGTGTTTTTGAATTTTAAACTGTCTTCATCGCTTTCTTGTTTAGTAATACATTGCGGATTCTTTTAATACAATTTTTTAGCTGTTTTAAACTAATATCTTGCAAAATAGATTAAATACCTGCATGAAAAAAGTTTTTTTTGTTTCAAAATATATTTTGTTTTTTATAAACATTATTGAAAATAAATACACTATATAAAGAAGTATTGAAAACACATTCATATACACATTGTTGCATATTAAAATTGTTGTGAGACAAATTGATTTAATGCCGCCAGTGATTTTCTAATATTTCATTTTCTATTAGGCCTACTATATTCATACATTGTAATGCAGTAGTTTTGTGTCTAAATAGTATGCATTCAAAATTACCGCCTCCAGGGACCAAATTTTCAGAATAGCTCAAACCGTATTATGTTTTAAACCAGAATTTTAGGTTTTGTTTTGGTAGTACATTTTAGGTTAGGTTACAATTAGGTTAGGAGATGTTATAGTTAAGTTATGTAAGCTTCCGTTAGATTATAGTTTGGTTAGGTTATGTTATGCTACAGTTTGGTTAGGTTACAGTTAGGTTAGGAGATGTTATAGTTAAGTTACGTAAGCTTCCGTTAGATTATAGTTTGGTTAGGTTATGTTATGCTACAGTTTGGTTAGGTTACGTTAGTTCATTTTATACACATTATAATTATATAGTGTCAAAGTATATAAGTTACTATAAAAGACCGTTGTATGGTAAATCCAGTGGGTAGTAATGCAACCTGTCAACGTTACGTCATACTTTTCCCAATATTTCCAGAACCAGGGGCACCTTCTATGTCTCAGTCTGACGTAATACAGTCTTGCCTTTATTTTCCTTTTCCATACAAGAGAGTATACCGGCAACATCTACTTATTACTCCGTTGCATTTCATCCTAATCCAACCTACACCCACTCCTTATAATACTCTAACTGTCTAATAGCTTTAAAAATATACCGAAAATGAGCAAATCTATGTAATATTTTCAGATAAAGAGCTGCAGATAGGACATCGACCTTCGAACACTCTGACAGACGAAGGGGTGGCCGCAATAGCATGGGAACCCTACTTCTGCGTACTCCTGCAGGACGAACAGACACTTACAGCTTACAGAAGCGAACAGTTATCTGTGAGTACATACCAGAGTTTTTTTTCATTAAGCGTGAATTTAACCTCCTCTTAAATAAACACAAGACTTCTTGCTTCCCTTTAACCTTACACCACCTGTCTTTATTTTTTGGACGACATTGCTTAAATTTAATGCAAAAACTATCATAATTTCCTAAAGATAGACTACATTTAATTAATTATATTCAATTTGTATTTATTTCAAAACATCCATTTTTCTGAGATAGTTAGTACCATATTGAAATAGCCAGAGATTGGAACACCATTATTTACATTTTTTTAAATATTACATATTAGTTTATTATTAGGGTTGGGCCGATTCCTAAAATTGTCGATTCCGATTTCGATTCTAAAATTTTCCGTTCGATTCTCGATTCCTTAGTCGATTCTCGATTCTTTCAAGTTATATTAGCTTACATGCTAGGTTCTCTAATAATTAATTTAGTTAACATCTTGGTCATATGGCAAAACCTTTTAAAAGTTCTATTTTAATGTAATAGGCTACACAAAACCTTCAACCTTGATTTATCAATGGGAATTTTTAAAAGCATAAAAACATATCAGATAAAAGTAATGACTTATTTTAAAGTTAAAAATGTGAACTTTACACTATTTTATGATTTTTGAAAAAATACCTAAGCCTATTTACATTGTCTCTCAAAACAAAACAACCATTAAAAACAAACGAACAACATAAAAAGTAAAAAATTAATACAAATAGGATAATTTAAAAGTTTGGCAGGTAAAGTACATTTCTGTTCAAAAACACAAGCATTTGAACACGTTGTGGGACAAGCTAGTTTCATCGCTTGTCATATCCTCAACTCCTGAAGTTGAGAAAGGTTTTTCAGAAAACACTGTCGCGAGTGGGCAGACAGGTATTTCATTTCCATTGCATTTAAATGAGGGTATTTGGCACTTTGTACTGCCCAATACTTCCCAACATCACAATCTGGACTGGCTAATGGTTCCCCCAGATAATCGTCTTCTTCTACTGTCAATTCCCCTGGGGTACCTTCTTCCTCAACATTCTGGTTTAATGGGGCTTACCTTCTCTACATCTGGTGGGACCTTTTTTCTGCAGGTATCTGGAACAAGTGTAACTGATTCAGGCCTATTTTGTATTTATTACTCAATCCCAGTTGATTTTTAACCGACTATCACTTGTAGGTCCTGTGTCTGAGGATAAAGTTTCTTTAAGTATAGATCTTTTTTGTTGATAAATTTGGGCCAAATGAATGTTGTTAAATGCTTTTTCATATTTGATATATTATGTGGTTTTCCACCGTCAGTTTCTGTTAACCGTCATCGAATTGACGCGACGGCCAGTACCCTGAACCGGCTACCCTCGGGTCTCTTAACGCTTTATGTTTATTAGTACTACTCAGCTGGTGTTGCTACTTTTGGAAAAATTAAGGCACAGTATTTAACAACAAGCTTCACACTACTTACAGATGTAATTACGATGGTTTTTGTTTGATAGATAAACGCCGACGGGATTAAAAACATGATGTTATTCTAAGAGCTTTTTGTCCGTAGTTACGGGCCGACACACATATTTGTTATAACGTATTGTAATGATTTTCACTACTGTTTTCAAAATTTCACAAAACCTTAAAAGTAAGTCGGAAATATTGACTAAATATTTAGTTGTAAAATAATCCTTAAAAATGGACTTTGGGAAAGTTAAGTACAAATATTGATACACTTAGATAAAACCATTCTTACTAGGAAGTAAATTATAACGTAAATTCCTTAACAAGTAAATTATTTGGTGTTAAAACTTTTACTTAATATAAATCTTGGATAGTATTTACTAGACCTGTAGCATTACTTATCAGAGAGAGAATATATTACACTTTAGTTCTATATTCAAAATATTTATAAACTCACAAATCAATCACATGTGACACGTTTACGCGTCTTAGTGATAGGAGCCAAAACACTTTTATCACCAGTCAGTTTATTATTTGGGTAACCGGGACAAGAAATTATGGTTTTGTTGTTTCTTGCTAACACAAAACACAAAAAATATCAAAACAGTGTTGCACAGATAATAAAATTTAATTAAATCAAAAACAATGTCGGGTCAATTGGTCCGACGGAGTTTATTTACGTTTCATTTACGGTAGGAAAAAACTATGTTGGGCCAGTTGGTCCGACACGTATTTTTATAAATATTAAGATAAGAAACGTATATTCATACTTAGATATGATAGGGGAACAAAGTATAAGAACACATTATTTAAAAATGAGCTTAAAATATTTTGGCAATTCTCTATGAAAACGCCGATATTGTGGCCGGCAGCTAAAGTATTAAGGTGCAGTGACGCGTTAGCTTTGTTTGATAAACTACACGAACTATTTCACCTGTAAGTTTATATTACTGTACATTATTTTGCTACATTTGTAGCTACTGTGCGGATCTGTTTATCATGTAATAAATAGTTTCATTTGCTATTACAATCGTGTTTATTTTTTTTCGCTCCCAAATATATTACATTACTGTGAGAGTGATATCTGTCTATAATATAATTTATTGAGGTTAAGTTTCGGAGGAATAATACAGTGTTTCTGTTATCCGTCTATTCGCTCAACCATCATGGCCACGGTTAATCGAGTTTTTACTGTACTTTTTGTGTGTTTTGTTCTGATATCTATAAATCAGTGGCAGTAAGACACGTGGGGAGAGAGAGAGAGAGTATCGAACCCGCTCTAGTGTGTGTGTGTGTGTGAGAGAGAGAGAGAGAGAGAGTGAGACGAGCGATGTCAAATGACCAGAAATGGTTACGATCTTGATTAGTGTTGCTTCATAAATAATAATATTTTCGTTATATTTTCGTTTACTTTTATCATTTAATTCATTCAAATCAACTAATACATAAATAGGACATAGTTGGTAATTAATTATTTTTCCAATAAATTACTCCACACACATATTTTAATAGGTAACAAAATAGGAATCGGAATCGACACTTTTATGATGAAGAATCGAGAATCGACGATTCCTCGATACCACCTAGAATCGACGATTCCTGGAATCGAGAATCGGAATCGGCCCATCCCTATTATATATATATATATATATATATATATATATATATATATATATATATATATATATATATATAATCTAGTTTTTTTTCACCACGTTCTAATTTATAATAATATCCATAATAACGACCCCCGAGAAAGAGAAACTAACACTGTCATTATTAAACTTTATTGTCATAACCTAAAGCCACAAGAGTCCACCTTTGTTTTTTTGTAATTGTAATATTAGCTATAGAATCAATCTTGTCACCAAATAGTATTAAAGTAAATGGGTATAATGTGTGTTAATTAAGTGTCAAGAATAAATGCAAGTGATGTTAAAATTGATATTGGTTGTAATTAATTAGAAACCTGAAGGTGGAAGAAATAGTGTCAAGGTAATTGAATATATATGTAACCTAAAGGAAATTTATATTTTAAATAACTTTGGTTATATAATTTTTTCCTTTAATTCTAATAACAAATTTTACCCTTTATTAACATTACTGACACATGGTCCCCCCAATACATCTACCCTATTCTGAAGTTTCTCCAAGACCTCTCGATCACCTCCTTTTCCAACCTCGTATCATCTCTCCCCTCTCACGTATTTTTAGTTAATTTGGTTATTCCCATACCCATCTACAAAGAGCCGGCCTATAACGGTACAGAGTATATAAACCCAGGTTTTTTGGTCCTTAGAAAGTCCTATCTTAAAATAGTTGGACCCTTCTTTTGTTAAAGATTCCCCAGCCCCTTTATGACTACACTCGAAGTAGAACAATGTTCATGTACTTTGACGCTTTTACAAAATATTTCTTCCGACTATTTTTCTTTTTGTATATAAACTGAATTTATTCTTTAGCCTCATACGTTATGTCATAATATATATATATATATATATATATATATATATATATAATAAACTATTTAATAATAATACACAGTTATAAAAGACTCACTCAAACACACACACACACACACACACACACATATATATTATAAAGTGAACATAAAAGTAAATAATAACTTAGAGCAACTGTGGTGTGATTTATCATTATAAATAAATAAAACCTTATAAGCCCTGAAACGTTTAATTTTTTGTCCTCATTTCGATTGCAAAGGAACCATATTTAGGGTAAATTACATCGAAATGTACATCACGACATAAAGAACATTTTTTGTGGTTTAAGAGGTTTTACGTATTTATAATTATAAAAGTAAATGTTTAGAGCCATTTACAATACCGAAATGAAAAATTAATATTTTTCAAAACTTTTACTCAAAAATTATTTTCATTAATTAATAGAAAAACCAATATAATTAAGTAGTATAAAATAAATATAATAATATCATGTAATATATTTATCAAGAATTATAATATGTTAGAACTATTAGGTGTAGAAGATAGCCGCCGCTGCTTTAATAAAAACATCTAAAGCTATGAAATATGTACCAATACAATTTAGTAAAATTTTGTTAGTGTTGTAAAGTGAGATTAGTTTATAAAATTTATATTTTATTATTTTTTCGCGTTCCTTACAATTCTTCTCATCGCAAGGAATAATTTGCTTTTTGGGATGTCAATAACCTATCATATATCATAATATATACGTAAACTATTATCTTAATGGGAAATTACGCTGTATTTCATGTTACAGTGGGGCAAACCATTATCGAAATATAAATCGCCGTTTTCAAGCACAAAACTGTTTAATGTCAACATACTTGTAAATATATGTGCAAGTAAGTAATAAATTGCAAATTAAATAAAACTCTCGTGTGTGTGTGTGAGAGAGAGAGAGAGAGAGTATGTGGTATGTGGG
>JBAIZL010000004.1:242082272-242137272 GCA_036971475.1 Prosapia bicincta | reverse complement strand
TATTCCACATTTTGACAGTTTCCTGGTCAGAACCTTTCCCGATGACATGAAGTGAGTACAATATGTAGGGATAATTAAACATCTATAACCCTTGCTACAAATATTTACACAACCTTTATGTACATTCCGTCAACACAGTTATCATCATCAGGTTGGAAAAAAAAATGTTTTTTATTTACAAGAATTAAAGTTGGTTGTTGTAATTATCTTGATTTTACTGATAAAATCATAAATAATTATTTAAAGAATTAAATTAAAATTATTAGCTTATTTGCTGACCCTTTTTCGAAACCCTCATTTCATCTAGGAAGCCTGCTACTGGCGACTTTCACTCAAGGAGTGTTATTTATGCAGTGAGGGGTGTAGGGTGGTTTATGTACGGTTACTTTTTACGGTAAATAAATATTTTTGAAAGTTATTTGAAATTGAAAATGCTCATTTTTCACCAAAAGTTTTTGAACGAATCTTCATAAGTAACTCAAAAATAATACACTTTAACAAAAACATTATAGGAAACAAGGTTAGTATATAAAATCCATTGTTTTTTATATTTCTGTAGATTCATTTCAAACATTTCTGTAGATTACATTATAGCTAGCTGATTGTGACGCTTTGTTCGTCGAAATCGTATTTCGGACCATTAGCGTGAAGTAAATATTTGATTTCAATGAAAAATGTACTGAAATAAAATCTTTAAAATATGCATTAATCAAAAACAATTTTCATGGAAAAAACCGAATTACTATAAAAAACAAATTTGTGGTAGCAGAGGCGCACCCATCATTTTGTTAAGGTGAAGGGCCAAGGATATCAACATCAACTCGGTTGTAATATTTCCCCAAATCAGTCAATTTATTTACTTGCATAGTTTGTTTTACTTTAGGGCGCAACAACTGTTTCTAAGGGATATTTCTGAAGTTTTTATTATTGATCCATTTAAATATTATTAACATTTTATTTTGCTCTTTAAAATATACTGATTTTTCTCCGTAAAAGAAGTACCTACAACACAGTGAGTCCCAACGCACCGAAGGGGTCCCTCCCGGGCATCCCTATAAAAAAAATTACACTCGTCATCCTTCATTGGAAAATGTGTAGTGCACATGCGTCGTATTTAAATTTAACTACCAAGATTTACTAATAAATAAGTGTTATTAATACATTTTTTAAAATTTTATTTGTGGCTGAAGTATTAGAAGCATTAGTTAATTAGCAAATTAAAATGTTTATAATGTTTAAATGCATCAATAATAAAAACTTCAGGAATATCCCTTAGAAACAGTTGTTGAGTTTGCGCCCTAAAGTAAAACAAAGTATGCAAGTAAATAAATTGAGTGATTTGGGGGACCCCAAATCATTTGAGCAATGTGTTATGTACAATATAAGGGAACCCGAGGCAGAATGGGTAAGGAAATGGGGCGCAACAAGTATAGCCTCTACTTTGGTGGAGTAGCCTCCAAAACGTGTAGGTGGATCATCCAGGCAAGAAGAAAACATCAGGTTTCGCATTGTTTCTAGATGTTATACAATTACAGCCTTTTACAATGAAGGTGAAATTTAATGAAATTGTTTGACTTTATAATAAAAAGGCCCGAAGAGAACGGGTATAAATATTTTTTAACAGTTATTCACCAAGAGTAAATACTGAAAGATTGCACTATAAGTCTCAGTAAACATTGTTTTATCAAAACAATTTGTTTTGAATAAAAGTTTTGTTTCAATCAACTATTAAAAAACAATGGAAAGCACGGTAGCGTACTTATAATTAATAAACAATTATAATCAATTGCTATAAATATTTATACAACCTATATGTACAATTCGCTACACGGTTAACATCATCAGAAGGTTAGGGGGAAAATGGGGAGAATTCACTTTCTCCAATATATATATATATTTTTTAATGTATTTTAACCTTTTGATTATGCTAAATGTGTTAACGTAATTTACATAAAGGCTGTGAAAAATAATTGTAACAAGGGATTATAATTGTTTATTAATCAATACTAGTGTTTGGTGAGCTTTAGAATGTAATAATTATGTATTTACTTTTAGTAATTGTTCTCGTTATACTTAATTAACACTGCCTCTATATATTAACAGTAATTCGAGTTTGGAAGAAATCTTTAAGCCGTTAGATACTGCACATAATTACCGTACAGAGCTGCAAAACGTATCCTCTGGAAACCAATTGGCCAGTGGGGGAAGATTTACCAGCTTTTTTCTAGTCGTTGCGCTGCGAGTCCTTTATTAAGGCCACAACCTAAAACTACTGCTGTAAAACTTGCATCCTTTGTTCCAACTGTTTAAACACTCCATGAACTCATTAAAAGGATTTACTTACAAAGCCAGATATTGGTGGCAAATAGAAATATAAGACGCTAATAGGCTGCCTAATGGTTGTTTTTACAACCTTTAAAAATGATAGATATACCTTAACCTGGACCAGAAGAAATCCTTGTGATGATATTTTGCGATTGCAAATAACGATGCAATGCTACTTGCATCTCCCGAAAAGTCAGTCCTGTTTACGTAGCATGAGGAACATATTTCTGTGACAACAGAATTGTCCTCCAGTTATAAACAAAGTTGAAGACGTCGGAAGGGATAAATTATAGTTCTGATAAATTATAGATTATTATTAATAAAATATAGTATATTATATGCTTAATGTAAGAAAACCTTTTATTTCAATCCCTTACTGTCATTATATAATTTTTATTTGTAATTTAAAAAATAAAAAAATTCAAGGTGTTATAATTTTTTCGCAAATGTCATAAGTCTGATTTCAAAGAGTTGAAGCATTGCATGAGGGAAAATAACATTACAAACAGTGAGGGATTTTTTTCATAACAAATGCATCATTGAATTCGAAGCTGGTTGTAAACTTAATGTTTTACTCTTATTATAACCTGAGGTGTGTAATGGATGAATGATGCAATCAATTTGAAATAATTTCGTAAATGGTAAGTCGTGTTTAATTTATAGTGAGTGTACCATTTAAACTTTTGAAGTTGTTGATTTTTTTGTTGTGGTTTTTTATTATAACGGTGGTAACCATTCAATCAGGGTTGAATTCTTGAAATAATATTTTGTAAACTTAATGATTTTTCTCTTATTATATCCAGTGGCTGTAAGGGTTGAATGTTGCAATCAATTAGAAATAATTTCATTAATATTATAATTTATTATAAATGTACCATTTAAACATTTTAAACTGTTGTGTAATTTTTTTGTGTATAAATGTTGTCATAAGGGTTGAAATGCTGCAATAATGAAAAAAAAGTATGTTATGATATCTGAGGGGGTTTTAAATCATTACAAATATATCATTGAACATTTTGAAGGAGTTGTAAGTTTTAAGTGTCATAGTAAGTGGCTTTAAGGTTGAAGAATTGCAATTTTTACCATAAAATATAGTTTGTTAAAAACACACTGATAAAGATCGCCACGGAACGATCGAAAACGTTCTGTCAGTAAGTTTTTACAAAATAAATTAAAGTTCGGATAGTCATAAACTAATGTAAAAGTGATTAATAGGGTTCACCGAACGTACAGTGCGTTAGGTTTAACCGTGTATCTGACCTTGAGATCGCTAGGGTGGACTGGGCTACAGTGCGGGGTCAAAACCCAACACTTCAGAAAACATCAGTGTCGTGTTTAAAGTGTAAACACCTCTAATTAACTAAATGATAATACTGTAATAGTTTGACGTAGACATGATCTTTAAATGTGTTTCTCTGCTTCTGCAAAGAAAGAGACGCGATTACGAAAGAGATGGTATATGTATTATATAATGTTTTCAGTTTGGCTAGTAGTTAAATGCTAGAGCAGAACGAGGGACACCGTTAAACCTCACGCACTGTAATGGACTACAAAATTCAAGAGTTTAAAGGTTAATTTTATATAATTAATCTTGATTTCAAATAAAATAAGCTTAAACTTATAGATGTTTATATTTTCATCAGAAGGAATAGTTTTTACCGTCGTAATACAAAACGTATACTACAAACATATACAACATTAGAATAGCAGGTATGAGCAGGAAAGCTCACTTCGAAATTTATATTAAAATCTATGTAATCCGAAAACATTCTAAGGTAATACAGTGTTTTTACCGTCTTGTAATGGGCTATTTAAGCTATCTTAATACTACTGTAATTTTAGCAGATTTTTATTATTCTGTATTTTTCGTGTTACTTAAAGCAGGCTTATCAATACTTAGTAACACATTTTTCCCAAGGAGTTTCATGCTACAACTGCTAATCTCAATAATTAATCTTTAAGTTTATTTCAATCTGTAATCACAGATGCTCTTGGTAAAGTGAGTTGTACTTAATGTGTGCCTTCAATCTGTCCCTAACCTGTAACAATTTCTCTGTTCTGCAGATGTTTCTCGAGACGGCCAGAGGTTTCCATACAAAGATTAAGGTAAACGCCGTGATTTGCCGCTTTAAAATGTATGGTTCCAGATTTGTTGTTTGACTATTTATTTATGTAACACTCCTGTAAAATTTTATTCGATGTTTGATCCATTTTATTGCATGTTCCGAATTTTCACCTATGAATTAGTACATGTATTTTGTTGTTATAATTACCATAGTGTTTAGTTTTTCGTCTCAGCATGATGATTTTCTAATTATATTTGTAGTGTTTCTTTTAAAATTCTTGATGTATTATTATGTGTTACGTTGCAAACCGCACTATTACCTAATAATGTCGTATTAATATCTTATTGTTTGATATTTTTGTGTTAAACAGAATAAAATCTTGCATTTTATTTTTGTCTGTGTGTCAAATACTAGTTGTATTCGCTTTGTTGTTATTTTTAATAACATGTGTTTCATTTTGTATATTTTCAAATGTTTTATATTTAAACTAATATTTGTTAAAGTTGCTTCAAAGTTCTCTTTCCTAGATCTTTAAAACTTATTGAAATTTAAATTTCAATTGTTAATGACTGGTTGAAGCTTCAAATGTCTAGTTGCGATGTATGATTTTAAGATAATTTTATAGACGTGCGACTAGCGATATTTTCCTGAATTTTGTTTTTCTTTTCTTATGTATTTTTACGTCCTGAAAACGTTTTTGACATTAGTTTTTGTCGCTGAGGTCTGTTTAAAGCCAAATACGCTAAAGAAGAGAACGTTCATTATTTCCCACTTACCGTTGCGAGAATTTGGGACCACCTGAGATTAAAATAGAAAATTGTTCTAAAAAACGTCTTAGGACGATATGTACAAGAACTCTTTTTTATTGCACACGGAAAGTTTTTTTTTATCAATTTAAAGTGGGTAGAAAATTCAGTGCGGAGTAGTAAGTTGTGCATCGTTTGCGGAGTTATAAAGTGACGTCACAAATGTAGTTGGTGTTTTAGGAATCTAAACTGGGTAAATATGCAGATTTCCCACCCCCGTCCTGAAGCTATATTGATAACTAATATTTTTGTTATTGCCAGGGAAGGTTAATTTTATATAGAATATCTATATTGAAATATACCTATGAAGTATTCATTCAGGATATAGATTTGGTTGAAATTTTATACATTTAACCATAAAATTACAACCAAATCTATCCTAGCTGGAAACTTCATAAGTATATTTAAATTCGTATGCAAGAACGTTAAAATTTAAGCCAAAACATTGTTTCTCAAATATTTACACACGCAAGTTATGAATGGAGATAGCGTGACGTCACTGTATCACTCAGCGGACGTTGCACAACTTACTACTCCGCACTAAATTTTTTTACCCAACTTTAAATTGATAAAAAATAACTTCCCGTGTAAAATTTTTTAAAAATCTGTTGCATATCGTCCTAGGACGAAGTGTTTTAGAACAATTTTCAGAACGTAAACAGGACGTAAAAATACGTAAGAAAAGAAAAAAATTTACCTATTTTAATTAGAGACTTAGTTCCATTGTTTCATAAATTATTTTACCTCCATCAGTATTGGTTAACGTCTAATTGGTAATGAAAGTACTGTTTTATTCCTGTTATTGACATACCTACCAGTTTGTAGAAACAGTTACTAGAGTGCGCTGTAAACACTTAAAGATTGCATCACTGCTGCCATTTGGTAAAACAGTGTACTAATACAATATTTAGATTTTTGAATTCCAATTAAATAAATATATTAAACTTAAATGATGTACTGGAATGTGTTAAATATATGTAGAAACGCAAAAATAGTTTTTAAAGTAGACAGTATTAGAGAAGTGGGTTTTATAATGTTTTTAAAGCAATTTAATATGTGTATCTTTAGTTGAAAAGAATATATTATTTTATTTCATAATAAGTACAATGTCCTTTAAAATAGGGCGAAAAGTTCATTAGAGTTTTACTACTTTTAAAACCTAAATCATTTGTTAAAGCTATCATTTGATATCTCTATTCGTTAAATAATGTGCAAGGTTTCTAAAAATAATTTTGTATATAGAAATTTTACAGCGGAAAATGCTGTTATTTTTTTTTTTTTAAATAAACAAATTTCATATGTTATCTACTGATCAAGTTGTGGCAACTACATAAAACGTCGAAACATTTGAATTTTCTCTGAAATTCGAGACATATTTTTACACACTTTAGCAAGTTGACTTTCTTTTTAACGCTAAATTCGTGTTTTATTTTTCTATTGCTTTATAAGGTCTACACTAAATACATATTCATGAAAGTATTGCAAATTATTTAAATACTGTTTAACCTATTACGAACCTATGTATAAAAAGCTTTATAAATATATATATATATATATATATATATATATATATATATATATATATACAGTACAGTCTCACTAATCCGGACTTGATGGGACCGGACCCGGTCCGGATCAACGAAAGTCCGGATTAGACGGAAAAAGCCAAACAAATGCATACAATATGTGTTTTAGGTGGGAAAACATATTGAAATTGTAGTTTTAGTGAAATTGAGGCCTAAATATAGCTTACAGTACAGTATTTCATAGCTTATGTAGCAAAAAATCCTATAATTATAACAGAAAAGTCATGACATAAATAAATATCTAAGCACCTTTCTCGTTGAATAAAAGTATTCACATAAAGTTATTTACACTATACTGTATAAACGCACAAAAAACTCAAACAAAAATGAAACTGAAACAAAAACAAACTTTAAAAAACTTAGTGAAAAAAGTCCGTAATGTTCTTTTGTTTTAACGATGAATGACGTCGTTTCACAGTACGATCTCGTAGGCGTTTCAAGGTCAGTAGCTCCGCAGTTGACATATCACTTTGTTTCTCAAAGTAAGTCATCAACCCCTCCAGCATTGCAGCCGCCTCATCATGAGTTAGGCTGACAGGTTCGTCTGTGTAGTCTTCCTCTTCCGAGCTGTCATTTTCTGCGTTTGCAGTGCACACCGCGACGATTTCGTCCTCGTTGAGCACTTGATGACCAATGTCATTATCACTGATAATCCACTCGGAAATATCAGTGTCTTTCAACTCGGCACAACCCTCCAATTGTTGAAAAATCTGAACAAATTCATTGTCGTCATTAGTAGGTTGACTGTCAGATTTTCCACTTTCCTGTGGCATTTCAGGCCACAATTTTTTCCAGCTTTTTTGTAGTGTAGACGGTTGAATTTCCTCCCACGATTCTGCAGCCATATAAATGACATCCTTTATAGTCACTTTTTTAAGATTTTCAATAAATTTTGTAGCTGGATCTGCTTCTTGTTGTTCCAAAAGCGATAAAATTAACTTTTTCCTATATCGCCGTTTTATCGCTTCGATCACGCCCTGATCCATCGGCTGAATGAGAGCCGTTACGTTAGGAGGAAGAAATTTAACAAAAATGTCACCATGACGCAATTCTTCTTCATTTGGGTGGCATGGGGCATTATCAATTAGTAAAACCGCTTTTCGAGGGAGTTTTTTCTCTTTTAAAAACTTTTCTGTTGTTGGAACAAAGTTTTCAAAAAACCAGTCCTTAAAAATTTGACTGTTCATCCACGCTGATTTTTGGAACTTGTATTGGGCCGGTAGAACACTTAAATTTACATTTTTAAAAACCCTAGGCTTTGCGGATTTCCCTATCACCAAAAGTGGAAATTTTAGATCGCCAGAAGCATTACTGCAGGGCAGCAAAGTCATACGTTCTTTCTTAACTTTATGGCCTTTTGCTACTGAATCTAATTTGGAAGCTAAAGTTTTTTTTGGGAACATTTTATAATTTAATCCAGTTTCGTCAGCGTTGAACACCTGACAAGGTTGTAAGTTTTCATCTCTGAGAAACTTGCCAAATTTGTCTTTGAATTTTTCACTTGCATCACTGTCACCTGACAAAATTTCACCACTTATTCCGAGTTGACGGATGCCGTGTCGTTCCTTCCACCGTGACAGCCATCCCACACTGGCAGTAAAATTAGGGTCTCCTTTTAACTTTTCATTCAGTTTCAGCGCGATCGTTTGCAAATTTACACCCGATAAAGGAACACCCTGTTCCCGTTGTTGGCAAAACCAAACATACAAAGCATCATCTAGGGTTTCATTTTTTGGTTTTTTTAAAGTGCTTCTGCCGCCTAAACTGTCTTTACTAACCATTTTTGCACAAAAATCTTCAATTTCCTGTCGCTTTTTTTCCAATCGGAAACAGTTTGTTTTCCCACACCTAACTCTTTTGCAATTTTAATAAGCGATTCACCTCCATCAATACGAAACAAAGCTTGGAGTTTTTGTTCCATTGTCACTGTCACTGACTTACGTTTAGTCGCCATTTTCACTGAACATTGAACGAGACGTAAATAAAAAACACAGATCAATATCGCACTAGAATTAAATGACAACTGAGCAGATATCTTGCGAGAAGCAGGAAAAGTGGCATCTGTCCGACAAAACAACTGACCTGACGCCAGACGGATAGACTGTTTATCCGTTTAGTCAGCGGTCCTTTATCTTTTGTTTATCGCAAGATGTCTCTGATGTCACGTACGTTGTAGTGTTGGGTGATCTAATTTGTATATATTTTTTCAAAGAAGTTTTTTCTACTTTAGTAGGCAAAAGAAACAAACAAGTGGTACACCTATTTCATATTTTAATGAATAAATTCTATTATTTGAGTATTAAAGTAGGAAAACCCCTTTGAAAAATAACAAATATAGACGTATAAAAATAAATATTTTTGTGGACAGCAGACTGATTGTGCACTGTAAAATACTATAACTAAACAAAACTTTTGGGCCGTCCGGATTAGCCGGAGGTCCGGATCATCGGAGACCGGATTAGCGAGACTGTACTGTATATATATATATATAGTAATGTGTGAGTGCTCGCGTGCGTGTGCCAAAATCAACGTAACCTGTTTGAAATTACAAAATTATCAATAAATTGGAACCAAAACTAATAGCATGATATAGGCCTATGCATTTGTTACAAAATGTGTCCTACGCAAACAGAATTTTAGGAAAGTTAAATAATTTCAGTTTCGAAATTTGTCATAATTATCTAAACTAAATGGAAATTTGCTTGTTTATTGTGATCAGTTTTTCAATCTGACTTGGCAAGAGATATGACTCCACTCTTCTCTTGCTCATACCTGATGTATCTTTGTAAGTAGACCTACAAACTCGCCATGAATCTGTCCTATTACTTGGCAAGAAATATTACTCCAGTCTACTCTTGGTCATACCTAATGTTGTATCTTTGCAAGTAGGCCTACAAACTCGCCATGAATTCTGTCCTATTACTTGGCAAGAGATATGACGCCACTCTTCTCTTGCTCATACCTGATGTATCTTTGCAAGTAGACCTACAAGCTCGCCATGAATCTGTCTTATTACTTGGCAAGAGATATGATGCCACTCTTCTCTTGCTCATACCTGATGTATCTTTGTAAGTAGACCTACAAACTCGCCATGAATCTGTCCTATTACTTGGCAAGAAATATTACTCCAGTCTACTCTTGGTCATACCTAATGTTGTATCTTTGCAAGTTGGCCTACAAACTCGCCATGAATTCTGTCCTATTACTTGGCAAGAGATATGACGCCACTCTTCTCTTGCTCATACCTGATGTATCTTTGCAAGTAGACCTACAAGCTCGCCATGAATCTGTCTTATTACTTGGCAAGAGATATGATGCCACTCTTCTCTTGCTCATACCTGATGTATCTTTGTAAGTAGACCTACAAACTCGCCATGAATCTGTCCTATTACTTGGCAAGAAATATTACTCCAGTCTACTCTTGGTCATACCTAATGTTGTATCTTTGCAAGTTGGCCTACAAACTCGCCATGAATTCTGTCCTATTACTTGGCAAGAGATATGACGCCACTCTTCTCTTGCTCATACCTGATGTATCTTTGCAAGTAGACCTACAAGCTCGCCATGAATCTGTCTTATTACTTGGCAAGAGATATGATGCCACTCTTCTCTTGCTCATACCTGATGTTGTATCTTTGCAAGTAGACCTACAAACTCGCCCAGAATCTGTCCTATTACTTGGCAAGAAATATTACTCCACTCTTCTCTTGGTCATACTTGATGTTGTATCTTTGTAAGTAGACCTACAAACTCGCCATGAATCTGTCCTATTACTTGGCAAGAAATATTACTCCAGTCTACTCTTGGTCATACCTAATGTTGTATCTTTGCAAGTAGACCTACAAACTCGTCATGAATCTGTCTTATTACTTGGCAAGAGATATGATGCCACTCTTCTCTTGCTCATACCTGATGTTGTATCTTTGCAAGTAGACCTACAAACTCGCCCAGAATCTGCCCTATTACTTGGCAAGAAATATGACTCCACTCTTCTCTTGGTCATACTTGATGTTGTATCTTTGTAAGTAGACCTACAAACTCGCCATGAATCTGTCCTATTACTTGGCAAGAAATATTACTCCAGTCTACTCTTGGTCATACCTAATGTTGTATCTTTGCAAGTAGACCTACAAACTCGTCATGAATCTGTCTTATTACTTGGCAAGAGATATGATGCCACTCTTCTCTTGCTCATACCTGATGTTGTATCTTTGCAAGTAGACCTACAAACTCGCCCAGAATCTGCCCTATTACTTGGCAAGAAATATGACTCCACTCTTCTCTTGGTCATACTTGATGTTGTATCTTTGTAAGTAGACCTACAAACTCGCCATGAATCTGTCCTATTACTTGGCAAGAAATATTACTCCAGTCTACTCTTGGTCATACCTAATGTTGTATCTTTGCAAGTAGACCTACAAACTCGTCATGAATCTGTCTTATTACTTGGCAAGAGATATGATGCCACTCTTCTCTTGCTCATACCTGATGTTGTATCTTTGCAAGTAGACCTACAAACTCGCCCAGAATCTGCCCTATTACTTGGCAAGAAATATTACTCCAGTCTACTCTTGGTCATACCTGATGTTGTATCTTTGCAAGTAGACCTACAAACTCGCCATGAATCTGTCCTCTTGGCAAGAGATATGACTCCACTCTTCTCTTGGTCATACCTGATGTTGTATCTGCAAGTAGACCTAAAAACTCGCCCAAAATCTGCCCTATTACTTGGCAAGAAATATGACTCCACTCTTCTCTTGGTCATACTTGATGTTGTATCTTTGCAAGTAGACCTACAAACTCGTCCAGTATCTGTCCTATTACTTGGCAAGAGATATGACTCCACTCTTCTCTTGGTCATACCTGATGTTGTATCTGCAAGTAGACCTAAAAACTCGCCCAGAATCTGCCCTATTACTTGGCAAGAAATATGACTCCACTCTTCTCTTGGTCATACTTGATGTTGTATCTTTGCAAGTAGACCTACAAACTCGTCCAGTATCTGTCCTATTACTTGGCAAGAGATATGACTCCACTCTTCTCTTGGTCATACCTGATGTTGTATCTGCAAGTAGACCTAAAAACTCGCCCAGTATCTGTCCTATTACTTGGCAAGAAATATGACTCCACTCTTCTCTTGGTCATACCTGATGTTGTATCTGCAAGTAGACCTAAAAACTCGCCCAGAATCTGTCCTATTACTTGGCAAGAGATATGACTCCACTCTTCTCTTGGTCATACCTGATGTTGTATCTGCAAGTAGACCTACAAACTCGTCCAGTATCTGTCCTATTACTTGGCAAGAAATATGACTCCACTCTTCTCTTGGTCATACCTGATGTTGTATCTGCAAGTAGACCTAAAAACTCGCCCAGAATCTGCCCTATTACTTGGCAAGAAATATGACTCCACTCTTCTCTTGGTCATACCTGATGTTGTATCTTTGCAAGTAGACCTACAAACTAGTCCAGTATCTGTCCTATTACTTGGCAAGAGATATGACTCCACTCTTCTCTTGGTCATACCTGATGTTGTATCTTGGCAAGTAGACCTACAAACTCGCCATGAATCTGTCCTATTACTTGGCAAGAGATATGACTCCACTCTTCTCTTGGTCATACCTGATGTTGTATCTTGGCAAGTAGACCTACAAACTCGTATGAATCTGTCCTCTTGGCAAGAGATATGACTCCACTCTTTACTTGGTCATACCTGATATTGTATCTTGGCAAGTAGACCTACAAACTCGCCTTGAATCTGTCCTAATACTTGGCAAGAAATATGACTCCACTCTTCTCTTGGTCGTATCTGATGTTGTATCTTTGCAAGTATACCTACAAAGTCGCTATGAATCTGTCCTCTTGGCAAGAGATATGACTCCATCTTCTCTTGGTCATACCTTATGTTGTATCTTTGCAAGTAGGCCTACAAACTCGCCATGAATATGTCCTTTTAATAAATTAAAAGTTAAAGATTCAAGGGTGAATTAGCTCGAGGAGGCCACGCTATCTTTCCTCCAATCAGAGCTGAGCACTTTTCTTCTCGCTGGCCTGCCACAACGGCATTATTTATAATGCATTATTAACGGCATTATTAATTTGTTTAATAATAACGAACACGTGTCATCTTAAAAGATAATTATTAAATGTAGAATGAGAAAATTATATTAAAACGGCTAAAGTGAACGGTATAGGCACAATATGGCAACAATGTAACCGACAGGCCTCGGGAAACCAGCAACTCCCGTCCGATTCCGATGAACCACGAATTCCCCCCGCACCGTCAGTTGCCAGTAATCTTTTACTTTTAATTTAAATATATTTCATACGAACATCTTACTGCATTAACCATATGTTAGTATCTGGAAACAATGTTTGTGGATGTGGACCAAATGTGGTATCTGGACCAAGATACCACAAATTCCTGCTACAAAAACAGATTCCAATTTTATATGCTTTAGTAGAACATGAACTTTGTGTAGTTATGCGCCGCAACACGAATAATAGAAACCAATTAGGCGCTAATTTTGATAATGATGATGATTGCTGAAGAAAATATAAAGAGAGCCGAAGATATATATTCTCATCACAATCCAACAGGTTTATCCATCACACTAAAAAGTAATAGTAAAAAAAAAATATGGTTATTCCCTACCGAGGTTAACAAAACCAAATTTTATTGCTGTTACTTTTTATTTTATAGTTACAGTTAATATAGATATGTATACTCATATGACCGAATCACAATATCAAGTGCCAAAATAGAAAGCGAATTTCCTTGCAATTTTCCATTTTCCTCTCTATACAGTTGCGCTATAAGAAGTTGCGCTATTATATTTGTTTGTTACTATTATTTCCTTTTCTTTTTTCTAATTTATAAAGCTGATAGTATTCTACAAATTCCCCATTATATCCATCTCTTGTATTGCTTCATTATTGGATACTCTTTCTCTTATAATTTAATATACATCTTTAGGTCATAGAATTCTAATAATAAGAAAGTTGACTCAGTGCCAAAGTTCTGAATTTCAAGCATATAGTCATTCGTTTCGACTCCGACCGAAAGATCAGCTTTTTAAAAATTTAATTAATGGATAAATATTATAAAAAAACTTTATTAACATCAATTGTCTTCCATTGCAGGTTTAAAAAAATGTATTTGACTTGATTGATTAATAAAAACATATTTAATTAACGATTCAAAATGTGTACAAGATATATGTCAGACGAGTTTGAGGAATTGAAAAAAACGTAATTTGTTTTACTAATTCAAAACAAAAGTTTTAATTTCTTTAAATACTATTTAATCAAAATGATGTTATTTAGTTTAATTGTGGGTCAAGAGTCATATTCAAAACCATAAAGTTAAATTTGTCATGTTTCTATGCAATTATGTACGTATTCATCTTGAAAGTTTAGGCAAACTTTTCGGTTTGAGAATATATATATATATATATGTAGAATATCAAATATGTTTTCCTGTTAGAATTATTTTTAAGATTAAATAATATACACAATTACAGGAATAATTTATTCCTGTAATTGTGTATATTACCGGATATATTTGAATTGTGTAATCTCAAATATATATGTATATATATATATATATATATATATATATATATATATATATATATATATATATATATATTCTTGTTAACCAATATAGTTGAACTTAGCATAATTTTTGTGCCTCTTATTCTGTACAGATAGGAGACGCGTTGTTCGTAGATCTCCCTCGGGTAAGGCTAGACGGTGGAGCGAAGGCTTTCCGCCAACGGTGGGGTTACGAAGGGAATGCTCCGCCTCCGCTCCTGGAAGAAGATGAAGAGGACGAAGACGTAGACACAGAAGCAGAAACAGTATCACTTCGAGAAGAAAGTCTCCCGACCAGCTTGTCTCCACTAGGTAAGTAAATGCATCCTGGTCCTAAAACATTGAAAATATAATTATTATTTCTATGAAGGGCATTTAAAATGTCCCACATTTCTTGTATAATGTCTTTACCTTTTAATTGTCAGTTATATATTTACATTCTTCTTATCCTTATTGTTTTTGTAAATAAATTTGTTAATTAATTTCTCTCATTTGAATATAAAACAAAACGGACAGAAAAAAACGACCCAAAGTTATTTGTCGTGCAACTATGTTAATAGTACAAACAAGTAATGTATTAAAAAAAAACTTTCAAATTAAACTCCTACTGAGGTCAAGAAAGAAAAATTTTATCATTGGTTGCTTATTTCCAGTTCGTTTGTTTATTTTATTCTGTTAATTCATTTTTAACTTTACAGCACTATTTGTGATATTTTGTGGTAACCGTGGCAACAGTTCAAGGTTGTACAATGGAGGTTTCGACGACAACCTTGAAGGGGGGGGAATTCATATACTTCTTTGAGATTACTATTTTTTGGTATTGGAAAGTTGGCGCAGTGCCAAAGCGCGCTATACTTTGAACATGATGATTCAAAGTTCGAATCCGGATAAACCACCCAAATTGTTATAATTTAATTATTGAATAAATATTTGTAAAAACTTTATTAACATCAATTGTCATCCGTTATAGGTTTCAAAAAAATGTTTTGAGCTTGATTGCATGAATAAAAACTTATTTTTATTAACGATTGAAAATTTGAACACCAAAGTTTGCCGCTAATAGAAGGAATTTAATAATTGTATGTTCTTATTTGGAGATTCTGTATGTAAATGGTTCCAAGTACATTTATTATTGAATATATTTTGTATGACGAAAAATGTTTCCGCCCGGGATCGAACCGGGGACCTTGCGCGTGTGAAGCGCACGTGATAACCACTACACTACGGAAACACAGGTTAGGGAAATTCAATTTAATTATATTGTGGTAAATTGATAAATATGATTTTAGTTGTCTATTACTTTGAATGTATGTATACATATGCAAATGATATTTATTATATAAAACAAGTAATATAAACATAAAAGTTTTAAAGACAATTGCTATTTAGTTAAACTAAGAAAAATTGTATTTTAGTTACTTTTTATTAAATAATTACAATTAATATAAATAAAGTTTTAACCTATCCGTTTAAACAGCTGGTGTTCACCTAACCTACAACATAAAATCAGCTGTTTTATGAAATCATATGTCAACACTTATTTTAAGTACAAGAGGGACAAAATAACTATATTGCATACCTTGCCCCTTCTGTAAAAAGTTGTTTCCATATAAAATTAAATAATTAAATTTAATTAATGAATTAATATTTGAAACAAACCATGTCAACATCTATTTTGTCATTTACTACAAGTTAAAAAAAATCTATTCGAACTTGAAGGAATGGTTAAAATATATTTTGTTAACAATTGAAATTTTTAACAACATATATATATATATATATATATATATATATATATATATATATATATATATAGAGAGAGAGAGAGAGAGAGAGAGAGAGAGAGAGAGAGAGAGAGAGAGAGAAAGAGAGAGGGAGAGAGAGAGAGAGAGAGAGAGAGAGTGAAAAAAAAAATTGAATAAAATAGTAGTATTACGCTACTTCTAAAATATACTATTACATTAAGTTAATTCAGAACTTAGCTAGTGAGAACAATTCACAACGGTAAGAATTAAAACAGTTTACTCTAAATCTCACTATACATGAGTTTATTAAAACAAACACAATGTTTTAATTTTTACCTTTGAGACTACTATATATTTTTTATTCATTCTTGTGCTTTTACCCTGGGGTTTTTTCTGTTAAGTCAGTTATTAATGTTGAAAACGTTTATTGAAAAAGTGCAGGTTTTTAAACGGTTTTTCACAAACAACTCCAAAACTATGCGTATTTCGAAAAGTTTTGTTCCTATCAAAATTAATGCCTATAAAAAAACGAAGAGATTGTTTTTTGAATTAATGTTCTAAGTTGAATCTAAAGCGACTTATAAGTATTTAAAGGCTCATTTTTTGTAAATAGTCAAATCCAAGTATTTGAGGTGAAATAACGGGAAAAAGAGACATCATTGCAAATACCCACAGAAGACTTTCCATAGAACTTAATAAGGCATTTCGATTGAGCTCCCTTTGGAGGTGTCGATTTTGTTGAGAAACAATGAGAAATAAAACCTACGTAGTTTCAACCCAAATCGTAATTTATAAAAATCATTCTAAGATTTACTTAATTTTAGTATAAGAAACAAGCTCAAAAACTTTTACCCGATTTTGAACGCTTATTTTTAAAAAAAAGTATGATAGAAAAGTCAGAACTTTCCAATTTTTTCAAAACAATTTTTTTTTTTAATAAATACCAAGCTACTAAAATTATATAAAAAATTGTTTAGAACAAAAATGTGTTTTTTATTTTATTAATAAACATTTTTTTGTAGGAGGAAAAACAATCCATATATTTATGTTAGAATTGTAAATTTTGTAATGAGGGTCGTGACTCGAACCCTTTAAGCCTTCAACTTTTAAAAATTACTACTTTTAAAAAAGAAGATGTAAATAATCGTATAGTCCTTAAAATGGTTTTTGTATGAACCCGTTAGCATAAAAAATAACAGATATCGTAAACAAATTAGTCGAATCTTTTTAATCGAAAAGGTATAAGAGCCACATTTCATATTTAGAATATCATATATTAGGTATATTATTATTATTTATATGTACGTACTTAAGGAAAGGGTCGAAAAATTAAAATAGAAAAATAAAATATTTCATAAGCAGTGACAAAGGTTTTGATCAATTGAAGCTGCCAAACCTGCTGAAATATAATTTTTTTCATTAATTCCATGACAAAGGGTAGTTTTTAAGGGTTTATATTTTACAAAAAATAAAGCACTTTTTATATTTAGTAAAATCTTTTTTAATAATTATAAATGCACAATTAAAACTATTAAAGTTTCTAAGAAATTTTGATAAAAATTAAGTTTAGGACAAGGGGTGTTTTTAAGGGTTGAACATTCATAGTATATCAAAAAATTATATCATAAGCAGTTAAAAAAATGTTTTGTGCATTGTTATTGTGCGATTTATTATTTGTAGGGGACAATACAATTTTCTATGAATTTTGGCTTTAGGGGTATTTTATAAGGGTTTTTATAATTGGTTGAAATCATAAATCATGCTTCAAAATGTTACAGGATATTTATTCTACATAACTAAATGACATCTTCACCGATAGAATGTTTAAATTAGCATTTTTTTCAATTTCTTGCAGAAAGGGCGGATTTTACCCCTTAAATGCAAAAAGTGCAAATCGGTCCATATTAAATTTTATATATAAATCTAGGAAATTAATAATAGACATATTTTTCTAGTCGCTAAGTGATAACTCTTGGGAAATATAAACAATCAAGATTGCACAATCACGTCTGCACAATTACCTAAATACTAGTACTGTTTGACTTATTTTGTAAGGTTGACTCAGTCTTCTAAATCTATCTCTTTGCCTCTCTTTCGTTAAATGCTACAAAATATTCGCTATATTCTACTGGTTACAAATATATCAAAATTATAATTACTTTTTGGAATTCAACCTTTCAGTTAGGTCAAGACAATGTAACTACAACCTTACTTTCGAACCAAAAAAGACTTAATGCATCTTAGAATAATGGGTTGGACTAAGTTTTGTTTTAAAGTAGATTTTTAAATTTGTTTGTAAACGTAATTCACACAATTATGTGTCTTTTTTTTATTGTTTAATAAAGGTGTATGAACACAATTTGTGTTTATTTAAAGTTTTTAAATACATTTATAATTGCTCAATATTTATATCTAGATCGCAAAGTACTCATTTACTCTGTAAAAATCAAAACAAATTAAAAAATTACATTGCTTGAAAAATACAGATTTAAAAATTATTTTTTTGATAAAAACCCAAAAAATTTCGACGAGGATGGGATTCGAACCCACGCGTGCAGAGCACATTGGATTAGCAGTCCAACGCCTTAACCACTCGGCCACCTCGTCATTTGATGATGCGTTGTGATAAGTCGTAATTTGACAAAAACATATAACGTATTTATTATATACATTTTCATGGAATATATTTTAATAGATTCATGATTAATTCTGTGCAAAACTCAGAATTAAAAATATTTGCGTTCATAAAAATATATTCAAAAAATGTATAAGTACGTACTGGAGTGATATGGGTAGTATTTTCCAGAATCATTCCGTAAAGTCCACAACTTCTATTAAAGAAAACCTATTTTGGTAATCATATTGATTCAAAAAGTCTGATTTCTCATTCATAAAAATTTCCATCTTTCCCACTTGAAAAAAAGTATGTACTTTAAATGTATTAAACTTGAAAATCTAATATTTGTAAGAGATAAATTACAACTTTAGATTATGAGTAGGCCTAACAAATATTTATGTTTGTACAATTTCCGCGTTGTGTTAAAAAAAAAGTAATTTAAAAAAAACAAAAAAAATGTATAAATTTTATTTTTTTTTAATTTTATTTTTTTCTAATAAGTCATCTAGACAACAATTATTCAATTTTGTTTTTACACCATAGGTTTTACACACTGTTAAATATAAACTGTTTCTATCTCGATTATACCAGAAATTGTGTGCAAGTGCCTAGATAACAAATAAAAAAACAATCCCTATTTAGAGGAACAGAAAATGTTCCACTCGATTAAGTTTTAAACTCGGTAAATAAATAACAGCTGTTTAAAAATACTAATTCCATAAACCTTATTCTAATAAATTTTCTCGTCTTAATTTATTTTCATTATTGTTATATCATAAGGTTCATTAGTCTACATTTTGTTTTGCGCCACATCATTCAAGCACTACTTAGTTTCTTATCATTTTCATTTACCTGCTTCATATTCATTTTCAAACCAGCATCTTTTTGCATTGTTTTGTTTTATTACCAATAAACATGTTTCAAAAATTGTAGGGCACTGATTGTTAGGAACCCACCGAGTAGGTTAGGTATTAACATTGCTTCAAATTATGTAATGAAATATAATTTACCAAATTCGAACTTGTTTTTAATGTTAATTTTCCGTTTCGAGGTCATATTTCTTCGTTAATTCAGAATGCTTGGTTTATCTAAACAATCGCTACATTTCTACATGTTTCTATTTTGTTATAAAACAATGGAATTGAATAACTTATACCAAAGCTTGGAAAATCGCATAAAGTCTGACTTTCCCTTCCTCTTTAACCACCAGGAACATTAATGTGGAGTTGCAAAGGATTTGTGAGCTTAAATTTTAAATTGTTATCGATATTGTCCAAAACGATTACCTGATTTTCCAATATTCTAATTTAGTTTCCTCATTAAATAACAGGAGCACTAAAGTGTCTTTCAAATAAATTTCAAATCAGCTGTTTATAGATTGATAACAATATCGTTAAAATGATCAGCTGACTCTCCATTGCTTTATTTAGTTTCGTGTTTGTTCGCCAGGAGCACTAACGTGTTTTTTTTTTAAATGAACTTGTGCTAATTTTAAATGTTTAAAATTTAATTTAAAATTAAATTTCTTTCCCAGTGCTTTATCGATCCGGTAAAACAAAATCGAACACTGAAATACGTCCCTTTCAGTACGTATAGTGATATACAGTATAAATACTGTACTATATTTACCACTGTTACGGGTTATGGCTCGTGGAAACTTCTTATTGCTTTCCTGATATGCCTACTGCTGTCAAGCTTTAAATCCTGCTAAGTTTGAGAAAATACTTAGGCGACTCCCATCAATTTCAAGAATTTGACTTGGTAGCTACAATCTTTGTAACTGAAAACTGAATATAATATCATTTGAGATCTTTTATGCCAATACAAGCTATAATTCCCAATCTTTAAACCAAATTCCCTGTGTCAAATACGTTGCTAGTGTAACCACCTTTACTCTCCTCTCCAAAGCAGTATTTTGCAGCCAGCTAATTTCCTTGATGCTTTCATATTTACCTATAACGTACCTTTCTCGAACACTTTACCAGACACTACTTTTCATCACGGCCTCAGTGATTGAGATTTAAGATACAGTACAGTAAATTGTATGCGTGCTATATTATTTTATATCTTCACAATTTTTTTTGAAATGTTACTTTTCATAAAGATACAAAGCCGATAAAATTTATAGAGGAATTAAGGGTTGGAAAAAATAATGTTATTTACAAATTAAAATTAAGTTCTAGCCTACACAGTTGTAATTTATTATTTACAATAAGATAAAACCTTTTGAATCGTGTATTTAGTTATTGCTGTCTGTTTTTGGAAGTTAACGAAGCATATAAACATAACAAAAACCGTGCATTAGGTTCTTCAAATATCACTAGCATAAGTTAGTTACTGTTGGTAAACACCCGTGTGTGTGTGTGTGTGTGTGTGTGTGTGTGTGTGTGTGTGTGTGTGTGTGTGTGTGTGTGTGTGTGTGTGTGTGTGTGTGTGTGTGTGTGTGTGTGTGTGTGTGTGTGTGTGTGTGTGTGTGTGTGTGTGTGTGTGTGTGTGTGTGTGTGTGTGTGTGTGTGTGTAGTGTGTGTGCGGGTGGGGGGGGGTGTTTGTTTCAATAAAGAATAACGGCTTGAATGCTTAGTCTAATACTTAGATTTTTTATTAAGTTTTATTCATTAATTTGGTCAATTACAAACATTTACAAAACATAAAGCAGACTTGAATATAATAAATGAATTGAAAGATAATAAATAATTCTTTAGCACATAAAAAGGATTCCAATTTTCAATCGAAAACGTCTTAAAACCAATTAGATGTTTGAAATTGGTTAATCAAACTAATTAATCATAAAGAATAGACGTAAACGTATAAAAGTATTATATTTCACGTTTATTTTTAAAGTTAGTTTTCTGTTTTTAGTGTCATTCCTCCCATTCTCGAATTACGCCTCAAACGGCATTCTATACTATTACCGACGAGTGACGAAAGCGTAGCGTAGGCCTAGGCAAAAAGTGTTTGACTCTATGTAATTGCCTGTTGACCCCTAGCCACCCATTGACCTACTCTAAACTAACTACTTCCCATGAAATGGACGTTACATTGTATAGATGACCACGAAATATTTATTTAACGCCTAATTTCTCGTCTAGATCTGTCCTATATCTGTCAATCACCAGCATTTGCTACCGTTTTACGCCTAGGATTATTTATTTAAACAAGGTTTTTTTTTAATATCTTTGAAAATGTCAAGATGTGTTTATCTACTTTTGTAAGTTACAAAATTCCCCAGAAACTTAACAGCATTATTAATTTTCCTAACCTACCTATTATACTTACCTATTGTATTTGATAGCAGTGATCCTGAAGTTATTATACATTGGGTATTGTATTTCATAAGACATTTTAAATACTTATTATTTTAATTACGATATGGATTCGGTTTCGTTAATGAATAAATAGCACTCACATTGAAATATGTCATTTCAAGTGTCGTGAAATATCTCATTTCAAGTGTCGTGAAATATGTCATTTCAAGTGTCGTGAAATATCTCATTTCAAGTGTCGTCAACTTCAGTGGAACTTTAAGTATCATATTGACTAGCCAAAATGAATACAAATTACCAAACAATTTGTTATTTCAAAAAATAGATTGGCTTGGATGTTATGTTAGTTAACATAGAGATTAGAAAACTGGAAAAATGTCTTTTTAAATAAAAATCCATTCTTGAAAGGAAACTTTTTATAGCTTGGTAGAGAGACAATGAATTGCTACGAGAAGGCTCAGGTTAGGTTATCCGAGCTAAGGATGGCTCCGATAACGGGGAGGGATTGGCGATATTTTACACCGATATTATCATATTCGATATACTAGAAATATCGATATTTCGAGGTGATATATTTACACTTGAAATATAAAGAAATTAAAAATTATTTTTGGCTATATCTAGACGTTGAAATGACTTGAAAATGAAGGGACACAGAGAGGTTTGGTTTTGAAATTTTTTTCATGTAAAAATTTTGTATCGATCGGTTTAACTTTGATTTCTACAAGTAAACGTAAATGCAAATGAATTTTTGCAACATAAATATTTTAATAAAAGGTTAATAACAGATGTTATTCTTATAAGGTATGTTGAAAATAAAATAAATTGAGTTGAAGAAGAAAATGTTCCATGTATCATACTTTCGCACTAAGTATAAGTATCTAGTTTAGAAGTCACCCGGGGTTGGGGGTGACTTATTTCGTACAGTGGCGTGGATTTCCACTTTCGAGTTTTTACGAGATGAATCTGTGTGAAATAGTTGATGAAGGGGGGCAACGGTAGCCAGTCAGACCTTAAGGACGTCTAGGGGACAATCCATTCAATATTCGGAAGGATATTTCACCGCCAAACTCGTTCCGACATCAATTGGCTGGAAAATATCTGTCAATAGAGAGGATTTTTTCGAAAGCTGATAAGGTTTTATCCGGCAAAGTGAAGTAGACTAAAACCAAATCATGCAAACTGCTGATATTCTTGGGCTCTCTGTAAACAGAATTTTGGGTAGAATAATTTTCATTTTTTGAAGAAAACCAAAAAATTTATATATTTGTAAATACAAATTTTAATTCTTTTAAAATATGTTTTTACACAATTTGAAAAAAAATATTAAATCAATTTTTCTTCATTTGGTTACTGATTTAAATTTCCGTACAAACATTACACTTCCCATTATAATAGTAGGATTTTTGTTTTACTACTTTGTAACGATATATCGAAATATCGATTAGTTTTAACGATAATATCTAGATATTGATATTCACTGGTAGTTTGATTAATAATATCGAATATCGATATTTTCTTTCGATGTTCCAACCTTAATCTGAGCATTCCAACTTAACTTATGGTTTCATGGAACATGTGATATCTTTGTCATTTGGAGATTAGACCTATGTTTACATAATTTAGAAATGCAATTTCGCATAGATCATATAAGTTATTGGATTCAGTTGAATATTCGCTATCAGCAGATATTTATTAATTGTATTAATTTATTAATAGATAAAATGTATACATTTTATGCAATAAAATTGAATGATAATAAAGAATGATTTTGTTTGCTAGTTAATCAAGCTATGTTGCGTTCCTTAATGCAGTTGTTCATTCGTTTTTTCAAGTGTTTAGTAATTAAAAGTTACTTTAAGAAGGCTTTGCAACAAACTGTTACAGCTTATAAAAAACCTAAGACAAATTACTAAAGAAATGTTTAAGTTTTATATTAGTTTTAGTAAAATAATAAACTTATAGTTAAAGTAAATTTAGGAAAACAGCTCTACCAAGTAATACCAATATGTGAACACTAAAAAAAACAACAAAAAGATCAACACAGTTAAATAACTAGCACACAAGAATGGATACACAGTAACACAATAATTAAAAAATAGCTTATGTCAATCAATACAAACAAAACCCACACAACAGATAAAAATAAAATAAAATTATCCCCATCACATACATAAACAAACCTCGATTAAGATCGCTAAAATTCAATAAATGCTTCATATCGCTAAAATTCAATAAATGCTTCATAATATAACGTTTAAAACTAACAACTTCAAGAAAAAATATAAACTACAAGCATCATTTATACATAAAAACTAAAGTGTGATAAACTCTACTCTGAACTAATATGCCGCAGCTTTCAACAAAGATTCAAAGAACACATTCATTCTATTAAATATGGCACTGACTCATCTTGAGCTATCTCTTTACAAAAAAATGCCACACTGTACCCGGACATCAACCATAACCTTGAAACCGTCCACAACATAAAAAAGATCGCATCTCAACACACTAGAGATATATGACATTTACTAGAGAAATATGACCAACAAACGCAAAATAAATTTACAAAGCTCAGCAAGTCCTTATTTTTAATAGACAAACCTTCAAGGTTTCTCGATCGCCATGGACAACAAATCTATGCCTTTTAAAATAATCGTTAAATTCTTCATTTTATTATCTAAATTTTATAGAGTTTATGAAATTATGTTCACCGTAAATATGTTTCGTTTTAGGAATAAAAATTTATGTAGAATTGAAATTGCATAGGTATATTGACAGACCGGAAAAATAATTTTTAAAATGTTAGTTATCAACTGTTGTAGGCAAAGGTAGCTATTTACAGGTTATGGTGTGAAGGTGTTAAAAAGATATTTAATAAATATTATCAAATTCTTAAATTGCAATAACTTATGCAATATAATTTACATAGTAAAATATAATTTTCAAGACATAATTACTTTCAGGAATGTAATATTAAAAAAAAATTTTAAATGTAAATCAATTCCTACTGAGGTCAAGAAATAAAAATTTCATTTTAGTTACTTTTTATTTTATAATTACAGTTAATAAATAAGTATTATACATAAGACACAATCACAATATTAAGTGACAAAACAGAAAGCGACTTTCTTGCACTTTTCTATTTTCCTCTCTTTACAGTATATGGATTTATATGGATTATCATTTTTGTTTGTTACTAATTATTCGCTTTTTTCGTTACTAATTTATGAAGCTGATGGTGAGCTATAATTTCTCATTCCATCTCTGATACTACTTCATTATTGTAAAGAACCATTCTCTTATAATTTCATAAAGGCCTACACCTATATTACAAAAATATATGTGAAAAACCCCCAAAACCACAAAAATTAATCAAAAAATAACTAAAATAAGTTACCTAAGATTAAATCCTTATGTACATCAATGACAAAGTCATCATCTTCAGAGGTTCCTATTACAAAAGTACAATCTAGAATACATAGCCTACAGCTATAAGTAATAGATTTCTACCAATGGGAAAGTTGACTCAGTGCCAAAGTTTATTGTATCCAACATGTAGTATTTCAGTTTGAATCCGACCGAGACATCAGCTTTGTTAAATTTTAATTAATGAATAAATATGTGAAAAACTGTATTTACATCAATTGTCATCCACTACAGGTATTAAAAAATTTATTTCAACTTTAATAAATACGTATTTTATTAACCATTGAATATGTCTATATATAGACATAGAGTGTGCGCTAATAGAGGGAGTTGCAAAATAGAATTGAAGTTGTGGGTGATATCAGTGTAAGACTGTCGTTCTTCCCACGATATCTTCTGAGTAACGGCAGTTATCAAGCAACGAAGATCACTGTACAAAAGGTAAGGTCTAACTGAATTGAAATCCTATGTCTAGAAACGCCCAAAAGCCCACACCTCGTGTCAGTCATCCTCTAGCTAGTTACCTCCTCAAATATGCATGCGATTAGCGCGGGTGTAAAACTCTAAATAGATTGCCATTAAACCGACCTGATAAGCTCTTTCCGAAAATCAGGGAATAATGAAATTAAACAGTACTATAATTGTTGCGCTAAGAGCGGGATGAAACCTGGCAGGTCCCCGCTAAGATCATGCAGAAATGCACGATAGATCATGAAGGTATGCACGGTAAATTATGCAGGATGCACGATAGACCATGCAGGAATTCACGTTAGATCATGCAGGAATACACGATAGATCATCCATGAATGCACGGTAGAACATGCAGGATAGACTTCATCCCGCCAAGTTCGCTGTTGCTCCACCCCGGATCCGATGCGTTGAATGGGCTAAAGTGCTAGACGGGAAGTAGACATTCGTTTTATAATCTATTATAAACATTTATTACGTTACTAGTTAAATTATAATTTTTTTCTATTAAAACTGGTCTCATTAGACCAAACATTAACTTTCCTTGCAATATCTTTACCTAAATACTGATGTAAGTAAAGTGTCCATTGACTCATTAGTTCTTGTCTGAACATTGTCAATACATGTTATATTAGAACTAGCACAACACAACACTACACTAACTCAAATGGTTTGGTTCTCTTCAATCTTCTAACCATGGACTAATGATCGAGAAGTTGAAGAGCCACGGTACATGGATGAAGGTGAAGTCTCTTTTCATGTTTTTCTTGCCATCTTCTATATTTCTTCTGGTATCGTCGGAATATTTAGATCTCGGTGAATGTCTTAGTTTTTTACATACCAAGGGGCATTAACCATATTTCTCAGTAGGTTATTTTAGAACATCTGGAGAATTTCTACATTAGCTTCCTTTGCACATCACAGTTGACTGCCATACATCCAAACTGGTTTCAAAAACTGATTGTAGATTTTTATTTTATTTTCTACTGAGACGTTAAAGTTTCTACCCAAGCGCCAATAGTGCTTACGGTATTGGATATTTAATTCCTTCTTCTTTTTCCTGATGTGGTGTTTCCATCTTAGTTTAGCATCTAAGTTCATAACTAGATATTTAGCATTATTTTCATAAGGGATGATGATTCCGTTAACATCCTCTAACGGAGGATCCTTCAGTACTTTATTTGTGATGTTGATGTGGACTGACTTCACTTCATTCAGAAATTATAAACCACAAGTAAATAATTATAACCATCATAACCATGAATACTTTTTTTTTTTAACTATAATAGAAAGTGAGTTCCGCCCAAAACAGAAGAGCACAAATAAAAATGCTAAAACACTTGAAGAAATTATTGAAAATCCACGTCTTGATAAACCTGAAAGTTATGCTTTTGTATTAAACTGAGTTTTGTGTTTACGAAAGTGCTCTAATTATTTATAGGTCTGCCCATAAACCCTATCTTTGCGGTGCATAAACATATTGCACCGAGAACATGGAATAAGTTGTATTCAAGCATTGGGCTACATCAGATATTATTGCGAAAGCAATGAGTAAATTTTTATTTTAATGTTGTGATCAAAAACTATTGCAAATAAAAAATGTAATAAATAATTGATGTAATAACATCAGTGATGTAAAATATTGTTTATTTACTTTTTTATATTATATAGTATTTAAATGTTAATAAACCGACGATGCTATGTTATTTATTGTATAGCTTAACACAAGGAAGGATCAACTTGTAAGTTAGGGGTCAAATCCCTCCAAAAACGTAACATAAACAAACGTTTTTAGAGTCAATTCTTACCTAGATCTAAAGAGAAAATTTTATTTTACTTATGCGTTAAATCAACTCTTCTACCACAGAACCTATAACATAAAATCAGCTGTTTTATGAAATCATTTGTTATCACGTATTTTTAATCCAAATGCTACAAAATAACTATATCGCATAACTTTCCCACTTTGTGAAAAACTTTTTCTCCCATATGAATCTATATTATTATCAAGTGCATCCACTATTAGTTTTAAAAAATGTATTTGAACTTATATATATATATATATATATATATATATATCTTACTGGGTATTCCAAGTAACATTCTTGTTTAAGTATATATAATGAAAGTGATAAGTGAATACAAAAAAACAGTGTTGCAAAGCTACAAATATATATATATATATATATATATATATATATATATATATATATATATATATATATATATATATATATATATATTTGTGTGCCTGTGTGTGTGTGTGTGTGTGTGTGTGTGTGTGTGTGTGTGTGTGTGTGTGTGTGTGTGTGTGTGTGTGTGTGTGTGTGTGAGTGTGTGTGTGTGTGTGTGTGTGTGTGTGTGTGTGTGTGTGTGTGTGTGTGTGAGTGTGTGTGTGTGTGTGTGTGTGTGTGTGTGTGTGTGTGTGTGCGTGCGTGCGCGCGTGCGCGCGCGTGTGTGTGTGTGTGTGTGTGTGTGTGTGTGTGTGTGTGTGCGTGCGTGTGTGCGTGCGCGTGTGCGCGTGCGCGCGCGCGCGCGTGCGTGTGTGTGTGTGTGTGTGTGTGTGTGTGTGTGTGTGTGTGTGTGTGTGTGTGTGTAAGAAGAGGGTGTACGAATAGAAGGAATTAAAAAATAATTTTAAAGTGTCTTTTTGTTATTTTATTGGCTTAAAAATTATATTAAAATTAGATGGTTCACATTGTTTACAATCTACAACTATATCTGCTTAAACAACACTTTGTACACAATGTCTGTGGATCAAACTATCTCCTGTACACAGATATTTTTTGTGTTTGTTTAGTTTTTGTCTTTCTTTTTTTCTCCTAGGAAACATCGTGTCCATTCTAGACACAGAATAAAAGTACTCATACCTCCGGGCAAAATTCGCCTTAAGTCATATAATGATGATGCTCAATGATGTTTACAATAGTTTTGTTACGGAACGCTGGCTTTTGGGGAGCCGCCTCAAGTTGATAAGCAACAACAAAGATGGCGGAACCACCACTTTCCTGTCCACGCAGGAAGTGGCTATTTACACTTCCTGTTGTGTTTATTATTGTCTTGCATTTGTCTTGAAGAAGTGCCTGGGTGCAGTGATTTAACTGAAGTGTTCTTGTTACATTTGTTTGAAAATTATTGCTTTTGAAACATTTAAAATACTTTTTTATACGTATTACAAATTTAATTCTACCTCTTCCATCGAGTTTTATTTTAAGAGTTACATATATAAACATTTTAATTTCTTTTTAAATGTTTTACCAGTTTATTTAACATTGTGAATGGGGTGTGTTTGTTAAAATTATTTTTCTTTTAACTTTTAAGTGGTATTCTTGACTGTGCCATTGAGGGGTGAAATGAATATTTCGTAAAGAAATGTTAAATTATTTAACACTGCAAAATTTTAATCAACTTTAAAAGTATTTAATCGTCATTAATTATTGTATTTTCGTTTTTGTTTTGTCCATAAAAATAAGTTATTTTTTCTTTTTAATTCACGACGACAGCATTTTAAAAATTATTTGTAGTTTTTTTCTTCAACATTTAGGACTATTTTTCATACTTTTATATTAAATGTTTAATTTATAGAAAAAACTGACCTACCTGTAAGTAAAAGAAACGATAAATAGTAAATTTATATTCGATTTCTGTGTGATCTATTTATAAAACTATAACAAACTAAAATTCCATCCTTACAATATTTATTTTTGGAGGCTAATGTTTAGTGGATTAATTAAGAAGTAATTAGTTAAGTAAATATTTTTCAAACATGTGTTTACACTTTACTTAATTAGCTCCACCCAATCCGACTATTAGGTTATGTCAAACTTATTTAAGAGTTTAATAAATTTAAAAGGCGCCCACTGAAGTGTTTCAAATAGACCGTGGTTGTACATCACACCAAAACAATAGTGAGTCATACAATTTCCAAGCGTAAAAGGGTCTTGGCAAATCAATGACGCAGCGGACAAGGCGAGTAAGTTAATTGACGGTGACTAAATCAGTATAGCCTAGGTTGTTCGAGTTAGCAGTGAAGTTATACAGGCAGTGTTCAACTTGGTATCTTGCATCGCGGAGTGATGGTTTAGGTTGTAGTGTTGTTTGTTGGTTTTTAATAACGTTTAGTGTAAAAATGGCGCATAGAAGAGTGTGGCAGTCGTTGGTTCGACGCAAGAAGAAAACCTCTATTTCAACCCCCGCCCTGACTATAGACGCAGGTTCATACTGTAAGTCTTGGAAAATCTTTTATTTATGTCTAACGCTATTTACTGAAACATTTTGTTTTTAACATTTATTTTTAATAAATATTGTATATTACAACCAATTATAGATGATAAATTTGAAACATCTCCTAATTAGTTTTGACTAACATTTCGATTCCAAATGTAAATTCAATAAGCTGAAATTTTATTCATTGTATTTTTTTTCATACAATAAACATTATATTGTTGTTTAAAAGATAATATAATAAATACATTTTAGGCTACTGAAGATTATTCCAGTTTGGAATAGAAAAGTAGAGCATTGTTTTAAAACTAATTAGAAAATGTTTCAAGTTTGGAGCTGTAACCAAATTTATCGTTAATTATAGATTTAAACATATGAAAATAATATTTACTTTTTTTGAAATTGATCAATAAAACATTTATTTACTTGAATCAAATACAGAATAAGTTAATGTTATTATAAATAATTTCGGTAGGAATCAAAATATTCTTTGTAGAATTGTATTATGATTTTCTCATTCTATTATTAATTTATCTATAGTTTTTAATATTAAATCCAAATTTATAATATACTAGTATAAAATAAACAACTCATAAAATTTTATATTGAGTTGAAAAATAAACTACCATTAAGGAAAATATTTTACTGTACGTTATAAAAATATTAGAAACATATTCAGTATAAAAATAAAACTATCTCAGTAATAAATTCTGTATTTCATAAAGTACGACCTTAGAGAAAATATTCTAACTGAATTTTTACACAGTCTATTGAAAATTCAGCTTGCTGTGTGTATTGCCAACTAACGGCATTTTGCTGCCAGAAGTGTGCTATTGTCGCGCATCTGTGTTGACTGTATTGACAGCAACACATTTCAGCAGGCAGGCAATTACAGCTTCTGTGGCGCAAGCACAGTAGTCACAGATAAGCCACGAGTTATCAGTTGGCTTTTTAAAGGTCAGAGCGGATTTAATGAGGCTATTTTTAATGTTCTTATGCAAACCTTCTTCAAATCAGTTAAATGCAACCGTATTGCGTACAAACGCCATTTTTATGTTCTCTCATCAACAGTAGTTTAATAAAAATTTATATCAGTTTTATTAATACGTTAAACATACACTTGACTGAAGTTTTAAAATCGTTATGCGTTGTGCACTATAAATTAAAAAAAGATATCTTCCAAAGTTTTGTCTTGCAAATAAGTAGATTTTGTTATTCAAACGATCTTTTAAAATGGAATTTATTATGGTACAGTAATGACTTGAATACCTTTTGATTAAAGTAAATTTATAAAAAAATTTTAGCAAGTTTTCGGTCGCTCTAGGGGATCTTATCAGAATTATTTTTGGCTGCTTGCAAACGTTGTTAAAGTACGAGGTAACATTTTTTGGCATGTGTTCTAAAATATGATTAAACAATTTCCATTGAGTCTGTTGATTTAGTAAGTTTTATTTTGTGCTTTAGCACATTTGTAAATTTCATATTGCTCTAGTGTTTTGGATATGGTACTTTTTTATTAGTGAAGCTAATTTCTAATTGGTTCAAATTCTCTTTAAAATCATTGTAATACAAGCTTACAAATTTAGTGTAGCAATGTTTAAGGCATCTAGAATATAATTTTGCCCCCCCCCCCATTGTTCGGTTCAATTATATTTACACAGTTAAAATGCCATGAAAGTGGTTCAGCTCTTATAGCGTGGTTTTTGTTTGTGATATCTCTGTTTCTCTCCCTTTCTCAAGAAGTTTTGGTAATATCGTTTACAAAATCTGAAAACTTGCATTTTTAAATTAGGAAAATTTAGGATTGCAAAATAGGTTACAAATATTCTAACCAGGCCCCGACTTGAAGCCACAGTGCTCAGTTGTCTAAGGATTCGTGTCTCAGTATTAACTTCACCAACCTTGAGCTACGGCCCGAAACAATTTCCCACCACTATAATGATTGGGTTGAATGTGTTCTCTCCCATTGTTCTACAGAACTGCCTTACCATATGTCCTTGGAGAATTCAGTCGACGTGCTTGAACAAAAATGTTTCACATACTTTGCATATTCACATTTTTTCAGTTATTAACGTGATCTCTCCAATCACACTCACTTACCTATGTGAATACTATCACTCTTCGTGGCCGCAGTTACTCTTGCTTTAATCTTTGGACTTACAGCAACGCATAATTCCTCTAAACACATGACAAATATGAAGGTGGCGGGAAACATGTTATACTTCTTCCCTCTCTTTGTAAGGAAATGGTGTGAACATAGAGTAGTGGAACGTGTTATTTCTGTCCTCTCTTAGTAACAAGGTGGCTTGAATAAAGTTGAATTAAATCATGTTATTCTACCCCTTATTTTGGTAACAAGATGGTGTGAATACAAGAAAGTAAAATATGGTATGCCTCTTCTCTCTCTTGGTAACAAAATGAAATGGACATAGTGACGTACATAGCATTTAAAGTGGTCGTAGTATTTCTCTCCGCACTCTTGGTAACAAGTTGAAACGGGCGTAGTATTTCTCTCCACTCTCTTGGTAACAAGGTGAAGTGGGTGTAGTGAAGGACATAGTATTTCTCTCCGCACTCTTGGTAACAAGGTGAAGTGGTTGTAGTGAAGGACGTAGTATTTCTCTCCATTCTCTTGGTAACAAGGTGAAGTGGGTGTAGTGAAGGACATAGTATTTCTCTCCGCACTCTTGGTAACAAGGTGAAGTGGGTGTAGTGAAGGACATAGTATTTTTCTCCGCACTCTTGGTAACAAGGTGAAGTGGTTGTAGTGAAGGACGTAGTATTTCTCTCCACTCTCTTGGTAACAAGGTGAAGTGGACGTAGTGAAAGACATAGTATTTCTCTCCACTCTCTTAGTAACAAGGTGAAGTGGGTGTAGTGAAGGACATAGTATTTCTCTCCGCACTCTTGGTAACAAGGTGAAGTGGGTGTAGTGAAGGGCGTAGAATTTCTCTCCACTCTCTTAGTAACAAGGTGAAGTGGGTGTAGTGAAGGACATAGTATTTCTCTCCGCACTCTTGGTAACAAGGTGAAGTGGGTGTAGTGAAGAACGTAGTATTTCTCTCCACTCTCTTGGTAACAATGTGAAGTGGACGTAGTATCTCTCTCCACTCTCTTGGTCACAAGGTGAAGTGGACGTAGTGAAGGACATAGAATTTCTCTCCACTCTCTTGGTAACAAGGTGAAGTGGGTGTAGTGAAGGACGTAGTATTTCTCTCCACTCATTTGGTAACAAGGTAAACTGGGTGTAGTGAAGGACGTAGTATTTCTCTTCTCTCTCTTGGTAACAAGATGACGTAAATACAGTGAAGGACCGTGAAACTTCAACCCAATATGTTAAAGAAATTCTCATCTGTTACCTTTTCCTTTTAAAATGTTTCATGGATCCCCAACAAATACTAGTGTTGCGCGCCACAAATAAATGACTAAGGGAACCCTACTACATTACCCTGTAAAATGATACATGTAGGCTGACTTGCATTGGGTCTAAAGACTTCCCATGTCTAATCTAATCTAGCAGTACAATCAAACTGTGTTTACATCAAGGCAGTGATAGAAAGTCCGTATGCAAGAATGTGATACTGATTACATTGTTTGTAAATCACAAGACTACCAGTGGTAATTTAGCGAAGAAATCAATAACTTCTATTATTAAAATAATAAAATTATAATATATTTGTAATACAAATGTTTAGATTTTTATTAAACTTGGAAAGTTAGCTTTGCTAATGACTAATCCAATTAACTCTGGAATTTCTAAATTTTTAAAAACACAAACCTTTTGGACAAACAATCAGTGTTGTTAGCGTATTTTTGTAGAGGGGTCATTAAAGTTAAGTGATTTAGGTAAACTCTGGGGGTATTTCAAAGTATCCTACAATATCACTTTAATTAATTTAAAGATTTTTTTTCTTGTTATTGTAAACTCAGAACTAAACTTCTAGGTGATTAAAACATTGTTTTATTGCTGGATTTTATTGTTTGAACACATTTTCGACTCGATGGCCTATAATTAGGGTAAATTTTTGGGAAAACTTCTCTCACATAAAGTTTTCTATCGGACTAAGTGTCTGTTCATTGGTGTTTAGATTGGCCGCTGGGAAACGTTAAACTAGACGACAGCGGTTTTAAAGATAAGTTTACTAAAATGTGGTCAAAGATTGTCAAATTTATACTGGGTTGTTGATTAGTTTTTACTTTTTGTTTTGGTGTCTTCGTAACTTATATCAAAATACTAAATAAAAGCATATTAAATTAACAAACTCATACAATTCGCGCACACTCTTTGACGACATTATGGAACACCTATAAAACCGCTGCAGCCTGCTCAACAACGCCTTCCAGCGGCCAACCTAGACACTGATGAAGATTGTGTAGTACGATTGAATATATTATGTTTCAATAAATATTATTATATTATGTTTTCTATAAATTGAATTTAACTATAAGTACGGCAAATCGTTTATAAGTTCAAACATTATTTGAATCATTATAAAGCTGTGTGTTGTAATAGAAGCAACGTATCGGCTTACACTAAGTAGTTGGGTTTCATTATATAACTAGAATTAATCACGCAAGACAGTGTATCAGGTGACAGCCTTGTATTGTTGGTATTGGTTAATATTTGTGACGTTGTACGGCTTAGTAGGTGTTACTTCGTATCCTTGCAACAGCCTGGCGTGATGTTCTTATGCACAAACTCGATGCATTTCTAAATAACTTCTAATATATTCCAAGTACATTGCATTTTATTTATCTCGGTTTTGTTTATCTCGTTACAGGTTATACCTTGGGCAAACAAATTAAAATATTGTCGTAGTTTTGTACAATGTTTGCAGTGAATAAAGTGGCCTTAATTTTAACTCAATTCACCTCTATATTTTCTTCGGGCGTACATTCATTAACGTTTGTGGCATGAGACGGTTACTTTAGTATATATACTTTTTTCTGCTTGGTTTACAAATTACTATTAATTTTTATCGTCATCTTCAGAATCACTTTAATCATCGACTCTAAAAACTTATATTAAATGAAAGTTCGATTAACCGAGGTTTATACGACTAATTAATAAAGTTTTTTTTATAAAGTTATTTTTTTATGAAATTGTTTTTTCCGTGTGTCAAATAAAGATATCTCTACAGGAAGGCAGCTTCCAACAATAAAAAATAGCTGTTAATTTCTTATTTGAAATAACCTTCAGGAATCAATTAACGAAACTTAGGCCTATATTAGTAAAACGTTAATATATACTATTATTATAAGTCTGTATTAAAAGCCTGTTGCCATTAGGTAATATTTGAAACGCTCTGCCTTACTTCATCGGGCAACTACTTCAGTTTTATTTATTAATACTGCGGCTGCGCAAACAGATCGTACTTGAAACCTTTTTATAAGCTCAATGTCACAGCTGTACAACGGACATGGACTGCAGTTAAGACGGTCACGGGGCACTGGGAAGGTCATTTTACACTCACTGTTCCATAAATGTGAATGTAGATATACAATGTATGCAGGCAAGGTAGGTGGAGGGGGCAGCCTGTTAACAGAGCGAGGTTGCACTTAGCGCGACAAGTACTAGAGGAGTTTTCCTTCTACGTTGTACTATAAAGCAAATGATATTTTAGTAAAAGGTTTTTAGAACCGTGTAAACTGTTTTCAGTAGCAAAAATACTGTTTTGTAGAGTATATTAAGTATCTGTTGTAAAACAGAACATTACATAACATGAGACATTTAACGTGGCGGCTAGGTGGTCTAGTGGATAGAGCATTTTACTATTAATCTAAAGGTCCTCGTAGCGTTAGATATGTAGGTGCTGTTTCAGTTACCAGGACGATGCAGCTTGAGGACATGCCATTTGTCTAGGGTCAAATAAAGGTTGTAGAAGTGAATTAGTGCTAATCATATACTTCTCATTGCGTGTCAAACCAAAGATCGGAATTCAGCTCTAACAACCTTCGCTAACACCTGTGATCCAAACAATCGTTCAGTTACTTTGGAAAATCAACTACTTAGATTCTTTAACTATGAGACAAGTTGTCTCCCTCTTTTTCTTCCTATTTTTCTCAGTAGTATTAGCTGGAGCAACCCAAATTGCTTTCCCCCATAATGTGTCCATAGTACGCATGACCTCTCCGTCTCATGCTATACATTACTGTGTCTTCTTATTCAACCCTATAAATACCCATAACGACCATGCACATGATCAGCCCAAGTGGTATTCTTCAAAATGTCTTCTTTTGTTATTTCACTTTTTAAAAAAATCTAAAGTCTCACAATTTTAATAAAGACTACGTATTTTGTACGTGTCTTTCTGACAAAATATTTATGGAAATCATATTCAATCAGTTTGGTCCATTGACTAAACCACTGTAGTACAACCACTAGCGCCGATATGGAGAAGAGTCAAGCTGCAACACTTGGGATAGGAAAATAAAGTACCCTAGGTCCCGTATCCCAATAACTAGAATATAATTTGAGACAGTTTAACGGCGTCGCTGGATACCCACATACACTCAGACAATTGTCTGAAACAGAACTTTCTTAACCATCTTTTTATTAAATTTTAACTGTTTGGAGGAGGTTTGCAATTAATTTTATCGAGTTAAATGTGTGTAAAATAATTTCAGTTATGTTACTTAACGAAAGCATACTAGTTTATATGAAATAACACAAAAGGATCGATTAAATATAACTTTATATAAAAATAGCCTTAAAATTATGTTACTTTAATTTATATTTATAATAAAATTAGGTTTATGATTATTTAATACTACTTTAACTAATACTAACTTTAACTTATTGTTATTTAAAAGGTTCAGGAATATATTTGGGTGAATTCTTGAAAATTATTTTTTTGCAGCCTACATTGTTCTCAGACATCTTGAATGTATGTGTAAAAAAGAGAAACATTGTAAGGAAGAGATCTGTGTAATATCTCATTATGAATTATCATTTATAAATCATAAATTATTTTCCTTAGGCCTATTATTAATTATAATGTTGTTAACAAAAACGTGGATTAGTAACGAGGAGTGAGAGTGTAATGCTGACATTGTAAAATGCAAATCTTATATTTCCACAGCTGTTTTCCTCTTTTTTTAAAGATAATGTTAATTTTATTTTGAATTTCGACTATGAGTAAGTTATATCGGTTCTTCACTTTGTAAAATAATATACTGTTGATATATAGTTTGCAAAGTAAAAAACAAATTCTTAGATTCAGCTTGATATAAATCTAATTCTCTCTCAACGAACAAACCGTTTTCATGGAGGTTTAACGCATTATATTTTTACTAGAAAATCACTAATTACAGTTCCTACGTTTTCTCAGAAATGAATTTATTATGTTAAAAAAAATTAATATTTCTCATTTTATTTCCGTTCACTTTGTTCTTTACGATTACGTTTGTCATCGATGAAACAAGTTGAGTGCTTTTAATAAATCTGTGTTTTTCCAGAGATAAATCCCACTCTTTTTGTTTGTTTTGTAACGAGACAAGGTACGTAGTAGACGTTGTTTAAATGCACGCATCTTGTAACCATCTCCCGTGTTGCATTATTTCGAGCACCAAAAGCCTTGCTTGATGACAGAAATATAGTTCTCAAGTATAACTTCCCATAGCACGAAAATATCCTCTAAAAATGGATTTCAACACCTGAACATTTATATGTGTAAACAAACAGAACTGTTGTGCTTTTTATTTTACTTTTTAAACTGGTTTTATTATTTTTTTTATGTTTTCACCCATACGTCATGTTTGCATGCACTATCACGGACAGTTGCTGTTGTTATTTATTATCTCTATGACTTTTGTTTCTGTGATAATTGCATTAGGGAGTTTTACAAATTTCTTTAAAGTATGCTTCTTGCATTACGTCACCTTTAGAGATTCCATTAAACCAGCGTGGTCTTCCTACGTCGTCACAACAAATGCCTGGGGTTGTAGAGACGTTGCAGGTGGTCGACTAATTGATCGAAAATAAGAAACAATCAGTCAGAAAAGGAGGGGAATCGGCCAGAAAACACTGGCTTCAGGTAGACGTATGGGTGCAAGGCTTCAGGGTTGAGGGGGTTTCAGCAATAGGACGATGTTAATGGGGTGAAGGAAAAGGTATGTTTATTCTGCGAGATATAAAAGTCGATTAATCTTATTTTACAGTTTATACAGAGCCTATTAATTGTGGTACAGTGCACTCATTTTCGAGCTTTAGAAGACTGCAGTAGTCTATATACCCAGTAAGATTCTTGTGTCAAGTACAGTAAATGTAAGTCATATATGGCTGTATGTTTATGTTATGTATGTATGTGTGTATATATATATATATATATATATATATATATATATATATATATATATATATATATATATATATATATGCTGATACCTATACCTTTACGGATGGAAAAATAATATGATGAATAGTTAATATCCGGAGTACATCCGTTCATTTTGCAGTCCATAAAATCGCAGTTCCAAAGATTCGCTAGAACCTTATCAAACATTGCCAAGGTGAACCCAACAACAGTTGAAATGCTAGAAGAGAAGTCAGAACTGCGATTTCATGCACTGCAAAATGTACGGATGTATTCCGGATATTAACTATTCATCTTATTTTTCCATCCGTAAAGGTATAAGTATCAACATACATAACTATATACATTTAAAAGTAGAACCTATTAAAACTTTTAAATACATCCTAATAAAAAATTTTTGTTGTAAAGGATTCATAAATAATATTTTTAATTTAATTAGAAGTTGTTTAGAGGGAAAAAGTTCCCACTGGGCAAAAAGCATTCTATTTGATCAATTGTGATTTTAATATTTTATGTTATTGGAATGCCTTCCTTATCTCAAAACGTTTATTTATTTGTTTACTATTGTTTGTTTCTTTTTTCTGCAAATTTAAACAGCAGGTCTACGTTACTGTGACGTATTTACTTTCGGAATAAAATTAGAAAATATAAATTCGGCTGAATTTACAGCAATGTTCTCTGTAAAGTAACAAATCCTCAGTCCACCGTTTCCCAGCTTGAATAAATATTTTCTCTTGTGTCTGTAAAACAGCTGTTTCATGTAGGGAGAAGCCATTATGCTTTATCTTTGCAGTAACGACGCAATTGGCCACTATGATGCAGTTTAAATTAAATTCAGTTCATTTTTACCGTTAAAAAGAGCCACTGTATTCTATTACTTCTCTTAAGGTTTACATATTGCAGGCCTCAAATTTTGTATAACTGTAATGTGTTATAATTGTGTTTCGGATTTCATAATCGGTTTAATTTCCTGAACCAAAATCCAAGACAACAGACAAACTTTAAAACTTCCATGTAACGACTAATAATCCAGGTCAATTGCACATGTGCAAAGTTTACAGTACAACATTAATTCTGCCCAAAGCCAATGCAAAAATGTATACTTTTGGTGCAAACCTTAATCTTTTAGATTCTAATGTAAGAACTAGATAATTGCAGATACCATGATTGACTTTTTGTGTAAATTGATACTGCATATGAAGTTTTGTTAATGTAAATATTAATTTACACACTAAATATAACAGTTTTATTTTTATTGTTAGTCGGAAAATCCTCGTATGATAAAAAAATACCTTTCTTTTTATTTCTATATTAAAATAATTTTTATAACAATTTTGTTTTAGTATTTCATTTTTTTATATATCGAACTTGGTCACAGTTAATACAAATATTTTGGTAATATTCAAGAGTGTAGGGCCTAGACTTACTTATCCCAACTTCTGTTAGGAATATTTCTATATATTTAAGTAGATTTTTCTCCCTTTCCTAAGAATAGAATTTTTTCCTGACGCGTTTCTGAATAACTCTATTCTCAAAACTTTATTACTATTTCTACTCAAGAAAATATACTGAAATGTATAAGTGTAATTATATTTTTTAATAATAAATTTTATGTAATTATTCTTCTTGAAAGGTTTTTAATATAATTTTACACATTGTATTAAATTGCATTAATATATTGTTTTGGGTTCAAAGTTTTTATACCAAGTATTCTTTGAGCTTAGCTTGTTAGGATATGTAAATAACAAATGAAAAAAAACGTACACAAATCTCACAAATTAATCATTTATTTATTCAGACGCTTTTCAATGACAAAGTCATCATCGTCAGTGAGTGTTGCTACTACAAACTAACTTACTGAGTTGTAAGTCAGTTTGTAGTAGCAACACCCACTGATGATGATGACTTTGTCATTGAAACTTATCTGAGTAAATAAACGATTCATTTGTGAATTTTTTGTACGTCTTTGTTTTTGTTAAATGCATCGATATTCACACCTAGTGCTTGCAGATGATTAAAAATAATTTCATAACTTTAACAATACAACAATAGAACAAACACTGACAGTTAATAGTAAGAGAAATTCTAAATCAGTAGTACAATATACAAGATTTTAAACAAAATTTAATCTTTAGAGAAATGTATAAAATTTCATTTTTTGAAACCTACAACTTCCCAGTTTCAGATGGAGCTTTAAACATGTACAGTCGCACAAAATGTTCTGAACAAATGGTAATCGGAAAATTATGTTTTTGCGTTTGTAAATTCACAGTTTTAACTTTCCAATGTCAATCTTTTTTTTCTTTTAAACGACCCAACATTATTAAAATTCGATCTACAAAGTAAATCTTCGCCAATCTTATTTTTCGTCCGTTAAAGGCCTACTTACATGGTTTTTCTCATTACAATCGTTTTGCACAATTTAAAAACGTATCTCTTGTAAAATAATAAATGACGTTGTTCTAAACATGGCTTCAAAGACAAACATGGCGTTGCCCGCGGTAACAACAAACACAGGTTCGCCCACAAAATAGCTGTTATGAATCACAGAATCGTAGAACCTACATGACGCACAGAGTCAAGTTTACGATCTCAAGTGTTGTGATAGAGAACTTTAGGCGGCGATTGGTCTATCTTGTCTAAACGGAAGTGGTTTGTTAGATTCCTTGAAGTGCTTTGTGTTGGTTTGGTTTTTCTGTTAATCAGGTTCATCTGGATTTAAATTAATTTAGCACAAATTTAACATCAAATCTAACCTATAAACACATTATATTCACCCCGAGTCGATTTTGTTTCGGCTGTGGTTTATCGTATAATAGTTTATTCACAAAAATATATTTCATATTGCTATTACTTTATATTTAAAAAAAGATTACTCCCTACATTTTAATTTTAATTATATATTTGTTCTACTCAACGCGGTTTAAATTTAATCAATTAAATTTTCGTACTATATAGAAATCTGTTGTTATTTGTTTCTACCTGGACTACTGGTTACGCTCCTTGGCATACCAATGTATGTAAACACTTGTCCATAGTACACTACCACTTCATTGCCACTTTACTCCTCATTCAGACAAAAGGTAAGTGCTTACGCTTTACTCCTACACGCAATGTTTACATTTTATTATTTGACTAAAACTATTTTTAACCACTCTTCAGCGCCGGCACTGCTAGAACTCCCTCATTCCCTTCATATACTTTATCCCTTATAACGCCTAGCTAACGTCCTAAAATTAACTTCCTCAACAACAGCAAAAGGTTCGTTTTATAGGTTTAGTGATTTTGGCAGGTTCTTGTACCCACATTCAGTGTATCCACTTTAAAATACTAGCTTTTCAGATGATAGTTTCGTTAATTTCACTAATTCGATCGAAACCTATTACTAAAATTAATATTTTTGAGGCATTTCAGTGGTAGCTGGTGCCTAAGACCTATGGCTCGTAAAAAGTGTGGGTTTTTTTAAGGCAAAGAAATCGTAATCATAAAAACTTAAAGGGTTGTTATAGGGAAAATAGGTAGTTACTGCTTAACACTTCGTGATTTATTTTATTTAAGGAAATATATATTGGCATTTATTATTTTTTTTTGTCTTTTTTAAGACACCGGATCTCAAGTTATGGCTTATGTACTAAAAAACATCTAAATTTAATCTTAACTGTGATTATCAACAAACTCGGAGCGTAGCACAGATGCGTTTCTTTGGACTGAGCCGATCGTAACCGAATACTCCCGAGGTTGCAGGCCGTTTTGCAACCTAAGATGTCTTATGGCATTGCCTTGCTGTTTTAGCCTGTCTGGACCTTCGAATGCTTTTTCCTCATTAGGAGTACTTCACTGGGTGTTGCAGGTTTCCCTGCAACCAGCCCGAACAGGACTATCTGCAACTGAGCGAATGGTCACACGGTCGCTGCGGTTCTGGCGTCTTTATTATTATTTATAATGATGGATCATATTATATGATGAATAATCGCTCGTAACAATCTACGTAAATCATACATAATGAATAAATTTATTTTCTTTTTGCTATTGATCTCTGGTTTTGGGGTTGTGGAACGGTACAACCTGCCCACAAGCCGCCACTGATGCATTTTATGTAAGCCTCTCCTAACATTGCGAAATTAACTTCGCAAGTTGATACATTGCTGAGTGTTTGAAACTATCAGAGCTAACTTTGTACAGGTCCTTTTGCACAGGATCACCTGAACAAAAGGATCAGAATGCTCTCACGGAAAAGTACTTCGAAGACATTCAAGTCGCTTCTATCTAAACATTTACTCTGACAAGGCTATATACGGAAATAAAATGCGCTCATGGCCTTAAGATCATAGCACTCTAGATCCTATTTTATCATTTTAGGGCCCCCAGTGAAGATATTCCATGTTTGCAGCGTTGCGTTCATGACTGTTGACCTACTCTCTATCGATGTCATAAATAGCTGTTTACCCGTTACACATCTGTAGATCCTAAACGAACTTAGGTATAATATTAACAGTGTTTACACTCGCAGAGATTATTGTTAAATAAAAGCGGTTAACTTGCGTGTTAGATACAACTATCATTTATGGAGGCTACGTTTTAATCCAATTGTCTTCAGCCCTTATTCCTCCCTCGCTCTATTAAAAAATAATCCCGTAACATAAACTTGTATATTTATGAAAACGGCGCACATACGCTTTCATGCAAGAAGAAATACGCTTTTAATAGTTGCAGGAGAAATGAGGCCTGAAGACGCTAACGTATCCGTTATGGAAACGTTGTCTGTATAAATAAATAGTTGTACCTGACTCGCAAGTCAACCGATTTTATTTAAAATTAAATAATAGTAATTACTAAAACTAATGTAGAATTACATCATTGTGAGGTTTGCTAAATTACCTAATTTTCTTATGTGTATCTACACTGTGATATTATTACGCTTCTCTAAAGTTTAAGAAGAGCTTGATCGTTATGGGTCATTAAGAGCGTATTTTGTGAAATAAACGTTTAAAATGTTTCAATCTGTAAGGTAGGAAACAGAAACTATGATTGTTGTTAGGATGTAAGTTACATGATAGAATGTCAAATTTATTTTCAGAACTTTCTACAAATAAGGTTTACCATTGGCATATAAAAAACTCATTTTACTCGTTTACATGCAAGAAGTGACGGGTTCAGTTCCATGGAAAGCAAACGTTTTTTCGGATAACGTAATGTGTTTTACGAATTTGAAAAAAATAATAATAATAAAACTTGATTGTATTATTGTAGTTGACGAGAAACAATAATAGATCTGCTTAAAAATTCTGGTTGTTACTGTTCCCTGATTTGTACTTTTTTTATGTAAAGGCTCGAGCTACATAGATTTAAGAATAAAGAATTCTGAAAAATTAAGGATATGTTGATTCGGCTTTTCATCCTGATTATTAACCTTTCCTTGTTTAAAGTGCGTATGTGACAATATTGTAACTTTTTACGAAGGCAGTTTCCTGTTTGACACACAAAGACCTCTGAATGTGTAGAGGGCGGTATATGACGCTTTTGTCCGTTGCAATACCGACATTGCTTTGCGTCACCAGAAGTATTCTATTTACGCCGCCTGTAATGTGACGGCTAAATAGACCGGAAACCGGAAATAAATATTATACATCCTGAGGCATTGTGGTCCAGTGAAGATATCTCGGTATTGTTTATTCATTTGTCTTTTGGCCTGTATGTTATTAAAAGTTGTGGGTTTGTTCATAGCTGGAGCGTTTTAAATTAAACATGTTTACGTGTTAATTACAGTTGTTGGAATTCGTATTTTCGCTCGTGTCTGTCAGCGTACATCATTCGCCTGTGTACAGTTCTTCCACGTATTTTGGTCCAGTCTATCCCTGAGACATAATGAGGATTTCCACTCCATATTTCGGTTCTATCATCCCACAATGATCTTCGACTCGTTTAATGTATTCTCACAATATATCTGACAGTTGGATTGCAAGTGCTTTGCATACGTTACCAAATCATTTTCGCTGTTGTTACAAAAACGACCGTCTCCTTGTTGGCACTCACTCCTTCCCCACTGCTCCTCATCTCCTCCCCTTATCTCTACTTATATAACCCTCCTTACCCCTCTTCCTATATGTAGGTATATTACAGCTCTTTACCGCACTGATAAGGGGTAGGTCTCCTGCATTTATTCAATCGTTCGATAGTCCTAATTGTATAAATTTGTAAATTAAATATTTTATATATATATATATATATATATATATATATATATATATATATATGTATGTATGTATATGTATATAGATCCTTATTATTGTTCACTAACCCCACATTACACCCTGATACTTGTTTTTAAAATACAAATCATACATTTTAATGTTTTCGCGAAATTAAAATCGTGGTGGGTCTCTTTTTCTCCTTCAATCGTAACGGATAGATCTTCTTACAACCCCAGTAGAAAGTATCAGAGGACGTCCCTCCCATTTCCAGTTCCAAAGGATCATAGTGTTTTCTCCTTGGCCCTACCTTTAGTTTACTTTTCCTTTAGGTCTTCCCGAGCGTGTATCGTTTAACACCTTGCTATGAACCCGATATTTGACCCTACCTAAATTGCAGACCAGAAAATTTTATGTTTTAATGGTTAATATTTATATTAATCAGATCTTTTCTCATCATTCACACTTAAACTATAATAGTCAAAGTAACTAATCACATTTAACCAAACAAATAACCTCGATTCATTTTAGCGAGTTGGGTGGTGGAGAGAATATCGCTACTGTTACCTAGCGGGAGAATATGAGATTCTAATCGCCATAAACATTGATTATAAGGGAAAAGTGGTCATCCTTGAATATAGTTTGCTATTGAAAATGCAACAAAATAATAAAGGAAGCAAACTAATGTTAAATGTGTATATCCATCTGCTACAAGTAGGCGTCTCAACACCCAAACTTACGAATCCCGCCAACGACCTGTTACGAATCCCGCGTGTAAATTTATGCCAAGTTAGCTGTGCATTGCTCTCCATACTTGGAAATATGTTGAAACAATAAGAACATTTTGTGACGTTTCACCAGAGTACCACAAGAGGTGCTACAATCCTTTTAATAGATGAAGTAGAATTAGCATTTAAATCTCTATAAATAGGATAATGGTCTATAAAATCATACTAAATAATCACATTAAAACGTTTTTAACATATTTACTAAAAATGGTTACTATAAATTTGAATTATGATTTTACTTTTCAGTAAGAATCATTATCTACACCCAATAGTTACTGTTGACACAGATTTTATGTAGTGTTATTATGTAATGTAGCTGTACTACATGAAATCTTTTCTATAAAAATGTTTCAAAAAGTAACTATTTAGTGTAAATAATGATTCTTACTAAGAAGTAAAACAATAAATCAAACTTTTAATAACCAGCAATTTTTTAAAACATATTTAAATGGTGTTTAAGTTAAAGTTTTAATGTGATCATCTATGGCTATTATCATGTAGGAAAGTAATCCACAAGTAGGACAAGGTAGATTTATATATATATATATATATATATATATATATATATATATATATATATATATATATATATTCCTGGTAAGGATATAGAGATATATGCCCCATACTGGTGCTGTATCAAGATTTTTCTCTCTGAAGTATACCTGATCTCAGGCTCTTAAAAATATGCCTTTCCTTTACATCTCATTGTAAGAAAAATAATAAGAAAAATTAGATTGAATTTTGGTGGGAATAAAGAAGAACATCTCTTAATATGGGAGAGTAGAGCAAAAGTTTCCCATATTATGCATCCCGTGGTCAGGATCGCTTACCTGAAAAGACTGTTTTCATACTTGTGTACGAGCTACAGGAATTTATAAATAAAGTTGCCTCAAATATCAACAACATGCATTCAACGTTTCGCAAGTGTAAGTGGAATCACCGCTTCGACAATAACTTTAGCTGCACCTTCTAAACCTAAAACATTCACTTAATATAACCTTATATTTTATTTTTTAAATCACGTATTTAGTTATCGTGGCATTTAAAAGGGTAAGGTTAAATTTAAACAACGGAAAAAACTCTCTTTCTGCTTGAGAACTTGTGTACCGCGTCTCGCAGGACCAAACGAAGGAACGAAGCGTCACGAGTACTCGGACACAGACTAGCTTTGTCTCTTCGGACGGATGGTTACCGTGGGCGAGTGAGCATTGTGTAGCCAGTCATTGACTTCAGGTGCTCGTCCTTCCAACTTGTCTTGGGGATATTAAGTGGCGCCTATGCTAGTCATTCTCCTACAAATATGCGCCATAAACCACAGCTACACCCTACGTGTTTAGATGCACGTTTTGTTAACAATTTTATAAGTATTTTCATATCCAATAAAACCACTGTTTAATTCATTAAAACTCACCTAATATTAAAATACTAGAACAATGTGTGTAGCTATATAATTCGGTTTGGGATTATAGGCTATAACCATATGGATCCAGGATAAATTACTTTATAGTTTTAGCTTTTTTTTTTGAAAGCGTGTAAAAATAATTGGTTGAAATAAAAATGAAGCATTAGATGTTTAAAGTATTTTTTTACTAAGATCAGAGACGAAATCGAAATAATTCAAAACTAGTCTGAAAACAGCTCTTGAATTGAACGAGAAATATCGCCTGTGATAGTACAATCAGCTAGTTTCAATCTTTTTATTATTTCTTCTAAATAATGAGGTTCAGAGATAAAACCGAAATAATCCAAAACCAACCTAAAATCCAATCCATAAAACAGCTCTTCAAGTAAATTTGAAGTAACAGGTTAATATCAGCTATTTGAATGTTTATAATTTCTTTTTAGCTAAAATGTTCTGAAATAAGACCGAAATAGTCCAAAATAAATGTGGAATAACTAGGGAGATATTAACGTAAACATGAATCATTAGATGTTGCAATAAAATCAGCTGTTTATTAAATTTTAAATATTTTAGTAACTAAATGTTTTGACGATATAACCGAAATATTGGATGGGAATCCTCATTTTCTTTTTTGGTGTATCTGTCTAGATAGGTTCTAAACCTTTTAGGTGTATCTGTTCATAGATAGGTCTAAATGATTATTCGATTGATGAAATTACATCTCCATAGCAATTCCAAGGTTAGCTGAAGATAAAGACCCTATTTGCATGCAAAAGAGCATAGGAAATAATATATATATTTTATCGCTTATATAACTCTCCCTGCTATAGAAGTTAATAGAATATTTTTTTTGAATTATTTTTTATAACTGGGTAAAAATCGTTCAAAAACATTAACTAATTACTCTGATACACATACGACGTAAGCTGCAAAAACCATCTAAATTATAATATCAAGTGAAACAGAGACTTATTCAAGAATTCACTCAAAATATGTCGTTTACGTTTTCTTTTATCTGGTTCACTTCAAACAATTTTAAAGTGTATGTGTATATATATATATATATATATATATATATATATATATATATATATATTAATAGCTTTACTTTTAAACTACATTGGGTAAGATTTAAAACATGAAAATCGACAGCCTTTAAAGATTGTAGAAGTGAAGCCCCAGGGCACTGTCTTATTTTATAGTATAATTGACTTTGTTAGCTCCAATAATGAGACAACTGACGTCACCAAAGCAAGAGCGGAAGATGTCCCGTTACACAATGATAGATCACACCGACGATGAAGAGGAAGGAGAACCAAAAGAAAAGACCACCAAACAAGGTAGTTTGAAAAGTTGTTTCCTTCGCAACCACTCAACAACTCTCAAGCATGTGTTGTACAAAGACTGTCTGCTTTGTATTGTGTATGAAAAACCTAATATTTCATAAATTGTATATATTAATTGTAGTGCAGTTTATATTGTTAGTTTCATTTACTGTACATATTTGTAACCTTGAGCTTTTGTGCAAAATTAAACTTAATACATTTTAAATTTTAACTCAAAATACCGTTTTCAAACTTGTGTTGTTTTAGGTTTTAAACTTTGAAAAATATATTTCTAGGTTGAATAATTTTAACCAGGTAGCCGGCTGTAAATCTCCTTTTAATCCTGGGCGTGTCCGTAGAGGTAAGCGGCCCTGCTCAGATGAACCATGTATAAGTATTATATTCTCCTAATACATGTATAATGCCGTCCACGTAACCGTGCACTTGGCCCTGAGAGATCGCACTAGATTTCTCGTGTACTACCACTTCTTAAAACATGTTACATATTCAGAATGTTCTATGCATTTACAGTTTCTGCATCCTATGTGTGTACACATATTTGAAGATTGTTATATATCATACCCAGGCTAATTTATCATCGAAATTATCTAATATCGACCACATAATGCGAGCCAGTGTTTTGAGAGTCCTCGTCATTTTGTAGGAGGATATTCATTATTGTGACTATTGTCGCATACAAAAGTTAGCTAACTACTCTATAATTAATATAATTCGTGTTTATTTAAGTACTCACCTGAAAGATTTTTGTTAAAGACAATAAAGTTGATAAGCGAGTCAAGTAAACCTGTTTATTGCAACGCGTTTGTTGTTCTTATCAAGTTTGTTTTATTACAAAAAACGTAGACTTTACATTTATCACTAAGATGTCTGATATGATAGTATAATTCCCTCTATTTTTAACTAAAACAGTCACTTTGAAATTTCAAATGAGCCATTAGTTTAGCGATATTGCATGCAAGGACTATAGTTTGTATAGTAAAACAAACTTGATAAGGACGTCAAACTGCCGATATATTGTCTTTGTAATAAACAGGTTTACTTGATTCGCTTATCAGCTGTTTGATTATCTTTCAAATAGATTGTGAATGTAGGTAGGGATAGGTACGACCATAAAACTGCCGGTTACAGGTTGTAAGAGGTCGGGGGTCATGTCTTTATATGTACAAGGTCGCGAACCTGAGATAAGACCTACTTGCTGTCTGGGCCATAAAGAGGTGGGTATTCCTGCAAAAAAAAGGAGGTTAACTGTACTAAGGTAGGACATAATAATTGTTTAGTATTGGGAATAGAGAAAAGTTTTGGACCCTATAGGCTGGGTCGTTCACCTTAAGGGGCCATAATTTCAGCCGTGTTGAGAGACGCCGGCGTGCGCGCGTTCGCACACACACACACGCACCCACACACACACACCACACACACACACACACACACACACACAAACACACACACACACACACACACACAATATTAGAACATAGTATTGTTAACTTCAATAAAAAGTCATGAGCTTGCGGTATTATTTTCAAGTATATACTTTTAATTTATAAACATTATTATTTTTTAATTCAACTATTTTAAAAATTAAATATTGTTTCTAAATGCTTGAAATCCATAATGCGACGAAATAACCCCCCAAAGATTAACCTTTGTACTCTTTATAGTAACTTAATCATTACTATCCAGTTTTGATGTATTTTTCCAAGGGGGCGTTCGTAACTTGATGTGTGTTGAGTATTTCAAAAATAAAATTTTTAAAGTGATTTCTGCTTAAACATTTGTGCAATTCGTTTAACAATTTATAAAATAATTAGTGAGTTGTGAACAACAATGAGTGGGACTAGTTCTAGGACTTTGACTAGTTCTTGGAGTGTAATCTGTCTTTGAGTGTGACTAGTTCTAGTAGTTTGACTAGTTCTAGGGGTTTGACTAGTTCTAGGAGTTTGACTAGTTCCTTGATTGTTTCCAGTTCTTTGAGTATAACTAGTTCTAGGATTTTAACTAGTCTAGGAGTTTGACTAGTTCTTGGAGTATGATCAGTACTTGAGTGTGACTAGTTTTTTGAGTGGAACTAATTGTTTGAGTGGGACTACTTCCTTGACTGTGACTTGTTCTTTGAGTATAACTAGTTCTATTAGTTTAACTAGTCTAGGAGTTTGACTAGTTCTTGGAGTGTGATCAGTCCTTGAGTTTGACTAGTTTTTTGAGTGGGACTAGTTCTTTGAATGTAACTAGTTCTTTGACTGTGACTAGTTCTTTGAGTTTAACTAGTTCTTTGAGTGTGACTAGTTCTTTGTGAACTATTTAACTAGTTCGATTCCTTTAACGCGATCAAAGTACTGCATATTGGGCTATCCCAGTGCGACTTTTCATTTCTATGCCTGTCCCTTAATTAGCCGTGAATCCAACTCTGTGTTTTAAGAGAAAGAAGCACGAATTCGTATAGCAGGGGCGTGTAAGAGGCTTGAGGATTTATAGCAAGGAATTAATCTCCCCTGGAAATGACAAGTAGATCATCATACCCGCTTTCAAAGGGGTGTTTCCATCTACCCCCTCCGGTTATAGAAATGGACCAATATATATCCGTTCTTCTCTGCTCTTAACCGTCTCCCAATAGACACCAAAGTACTGCATTAACTTCCACATGCCAGCAAAATGACTCAGGGTTAAAAACAATTTATCTTATTTCGTTCATCCTTAGTTCCAGTGTCGTCAGTTCTCGATGCCACTATAAATCTTCGAATTGTAAAAAGAATCGCCGTAATGTATTGTAATAATGTCTCATTATTAAAAAACAATAACTACATTCTTTTCTAACGTTATAATTTACAGTGTAATTTGTATATATTAAATCTCTTACCCTAACAAAGAGCAAAGTATTTTACTGGTGCATCAAGGTCAATTAAATGTGTCTCGTGACACTTGTGGCATTGAGACACCCCCTCTTCCCGTGAGCTATTCTGGCTTAATAAATTAATTACTTGGCGATACAAAGTCTCCTTGAGGTTTATTAACTCGAACTCACTGTTCAAGTGTTATATTGTAAACTGTTCAAGGTCAAGTCATGCCACATGTTGGAGTAGTTTGAAATTTACTACTCAGCTCTCACTTTGTCACCAAAATATGGTTTCATTTTACTCGGCTTTACGTCTTTACAATCTACAAAGCATAAATTGAATAAAATAAATAGAGTAGGTAAAGTACTGAAACAAAAATCTGAAATAAAATCGACATTAAACACTAATAATATTGCTGTAAAGTAATGTAATGCCTGAAACATATTTACTGACTTGTGACAAAGAGGGGAAACTAAGAGGTGAAATAAAACTTCCGAAGAGGTACTTAATGAACTAGCTTTGGGTATCAGCGACAATGAAATGAATGTAACAGAGGATGTGTTTATTAACTGGATTACGAAGTCTGGAAACTCGATATTTCTTTGTAACATTGTAAATTGTGAAAATGAATATATAATTTTTTTTAATACCTTATTTCTTGAGCCTTTAAAACTTAGTTTTTAATACATACCGTCCTACAAACGTACTTAAATTTAATGTTCATTATATATTTTTTAAGTTTGGATATATTTAAAATAGGAAATTCAATTAACTTGGTTTGCAACTTGCGTTTACTTTGAAGCGTTAGAATGACGTCAGATGGTATTCCATTTTGCCTTCAAGGTGTTAATGAATTAGCTCTCACTCCCCCGGAATTTCAATGTCCATAACCCCACAAGGGATTTCTGTATCTATTTCTAGACGCGATAACTTGAATGTCAGCCTCGAAATTTGGAAATTGGACATAGCTTTCAAGGTTATATATTTTTGTTGTAAAAGATTCTGAAATTTTGAAATACTTCTTAAAAATTCCCAAGAGATTTGGTTTTGATCTCAACGTTTTGTTTGTGTGAGAAAATAATTTGTGCCGCAGCGCCGCCAAGTGGCCCAACGTGAAACTACGTGCGACAAACACCGAGACACCTGTTTGTAGCCGACAAGTGACGGGGTTCATTGTGAAAGGATAAATGTACAAAGCGAACGCACATGAGAACTGGTACAAGGAGAAATATCGCTTTCTTAGACGTCGAATTATGTTTGTAATGATCCGACTGGGAACAATGGTTGACCAATTTGTAAAGTCATCTACCCAGAACAAAAAAAACACATTTACAAACAAATGAATTTGCTCAACAACCAATCTAGTGAGAGACACGCTGGACATTGTTTGGTTGAGAAAAATATCATTATTTCCTAAAGTTTGTACATATCCTGGCCAAAAAAAATGGAAAATAATCTTGGCAAATAATGGTGATTATGTTCATTGTTTACTTAATGGAATTATTTAAATCGCTACTTACAAGTTCACTTAGTTTAATTAAATATCAGTGTAAAGTTCATGACTAAGAATAACCGAAAGCAAAACATCATTAGAAAAATAGTTTAACGGAAATATAAGTTTACACTTGTTTTTACTCTTCTGGATTATTAAACATTATAATCATATGAAATTCAAATACTAAATTTAATTATGTATTATAGCAGCATTTTTCAATATTTCCTTACTAAGACATTTGTATTACAATGTTTTTTTTATAGAAAATAAATACTTTGTTTGCATTACACATAAAAAAATTTTACATTCAATTCTATTATTTATTAATTTTAAAAGGTATTCTTTTGCCTAGTGCAAAGTGCGATGTGTAGCCAAGTTAATTTTTAAAAATTGTAATTATACAGCTCGTTTTATAGTTGAATATTTACAAAAATGCATGGGTGAAAACAAAGTTAATAAATTATGTAGTTTTAATGTATTAAAATTTCTAACTGTAAAGAAAGCCTATTAAGTATTATATTCATTTCATATATTTATACCATTACTAGCACCCCTACTGGCGGATCCAGATTTCACAAAGGGTACGTGCCCCTAAACAGTCAACTTTACAATATGGACTTTCATTATTTCAAAATATGGCGATATTTAAAAGCTTATATTTATAAATTAATTATAAATAAATAAGGAAATTATTGTTTAAAGGAAATGTTATTCTTTTAACATATGTTTCAATATATTACGTGGTTATTGTAATAAGCAACGCGAAAGCTACTAATTGTGTGTGGATCTAGAAACACCCACCAACAGTTTTTGTACACAACTGTTGAGCCCCCACTGGATATTTGAAACCGCCCCTGGCATCCCACGTCCCCGTGAACTACTATTACGAAATTAAATCCTTGATTCAAAACGCAAATTCTTTAAACCACAGATTTATGTTTCAGTGATGTTTGAGTTTTAATTTGTTTACACTTTTTCGTCACATTATATTAAAATGGTTGTTTACAACGGTTAAAATGGTTAAAAAGTATTGTTGTCAACGGTTGGAATGTGATTCCGGACATTGCGATGAATTTGTGTCACCTGGTAGGATTAAACCATTACAATAATAGCAACTTTAACGAATCACGATGAAGTTCTGACGAATCAAGATGAAATTTTGTCTAATCACGATGACGGTTTTTTTAATCGCGATAAGGTTTGTCTAATCACGATGCAGTTCTGTCGAATTAAGATGCAGTTCTGTCGAATAACATTACAGTTTTGTTAAATCATGTTGATGCTTTGGCGAATTACGATGCAGTTCTGTCGAATCACGATGCAGTTTTGTTAAATCATGATGATGTTTTGGCGAATTACGATGCAGTTCTGTCGAATAACAATACAGTTTTGTTAAATCATGATGATGCCTTGGCGAATCACGATGAAGCTCTGACGAATCAAGATGAAGTTTTGTCTAATCACGATGACGGTTTTTTTAATCGCGATAAAGTTTGTCTAATCACGATGCAGTTCTATCGAATTAAGATGCAGTTCTGTCGAATAACATTACAGTTTTGTTAAATCATGTTGATGCTTTGGCGAATTACGATGCAGTTCTGTCGAATCACGATGCAGTTTTGTTAAATAATGATGACGTTTTGGCGAATCACGATGATGTTTTGTCGAATCATGGTAGGTTTTTTCGCTTTGCTGTAAGTTTTGTAGAATACCAACGAAGTTCTGCCAAATCACGATGAAGTTTTGTTGAATCACGATGAAGGTTACTTATGAGTCTCAGTTTTGTATTATAATTACCAGATTTACCTTAGAGAGTGTTTAAGTGTACAAAACACGCATTGGTAGGTTTCATATCTGCAAATATTACAGCCTGAAAACGTTTGTAACCAGGCTGCATTAATTCCAACGTCAAATTATTTTACCTGGATTTTTACAACTGTAACATCTTAATGTTGAATGATATAAATAAAAAGCAAAAGTGTATTTTTCTACTTGTTTGCCTCTTTCCCCGTTAAAATTTTTAAAAAAGTATGTAAAATTCTTTGTTAATGGTTCTCAAAGGTATGATATCAACGTACCCTAAAAATTTCTAGTTTCTAGCTCTAATATTTTCTCTGTGCGTTAACCAGTCAGTGAATGAAGACATATCTTGTACAAGCATATAGATATTATATAGCACTGTATTACATTTAAAACTCGTACTTCAGAAATAAATCATAATATTTGTTGTTTGTGAAGGAGATGGGTAATTATTACTAACCCTTCCGTCTAAGGTGCTTCCAAGGAATATTTCTTTGCCTTTATCTCAACATTCTCGTATACATCGTTACACAAACAGAAGTCACACTTTCGTCTCTGCTCTTCTAATTAACACAAATAGGCTCTTGTTTCAGCACTACGAAATTTTCCATGATCTTGACCGCATAATGACGGAATTACTTTCGTTACTTCACGATTAATGGCATTTCTACGCTCAGAATGTATTCCCGAGATATCTCGTGAACGTTC
>JBAIZL010000004.1:241997272-242077272 GCA_036971475.1 Prosapia bicincta | reverse complement strand
GCAAAAGATTGGAAACTTATTACATAAATATTTTCTCGTGCCCCCGGATCTGGGCCTCCAGATTCCGTCCATCCCTCAGCTGCCTCCGTCACATGCGCATGCGATAGTTTCTCTACCACGCGTGAAGCAATCTGGATGTTTTCCCATATACCAAGCTATAAAGCCTTTTCCATGGAACGCAAGGAGATATGACATGAAACTGTACGATAACTCTCGCGCTAAACGCGGAATGAAAAAAAACTGGTAAACAATAAACCTTGCTCGGAAAAATTCCGCGATAGATCATGCAGGAACCCTGGGGGCTAGGATATCCTTATGCTAAGGAATAAGGAAGCCTATTACCTTACAAATACATCGTTAAAAATATTGATAAAATATTTGTCTATCCTAAACGTGTTTGCTGTAAAGTATGTACTTATACGCTTTACAGTATGTATAAAATTATTACTTATACTACTAACATAGTGATGAACGTGACCTAACATGATACACTGCATACTTAAACAGTAAACACGGCGCTGTGTAGGCAATTTTAAGTACTGTATAGCGTTTAATCGGTAATGTGCATAAGCAAAAGAAAACAAAAAGGAATAATTTTTTTTTAATTATAGACTAGACGGTCTTCTATTGTGAGTTTTTTTCTTATTGATAATATAATCAAAGAATTTAAAATACTCCTTATATAACGGAGGAAGAAAGGGGGCTTTTGTTGCTTCAGCGTTTCAGTAAGTTATGATTAATTTGACTCTGTTTTGTCGATTAGTTGAAACCCTCATGGGAGTCGTTTAGTCTGCCACACACCCTCAACCAATAAATTGTGCGACTCACACTACCGTGTCCACATTTCCCCTTGGTTCGGTCACGTTAGGAACGCCAAAAAGGATAGGTCCGCGGGCAGGCAGTCCTGTTATGGTAGTTCCGTATTGCGTGAGCTTCATTGTACTACAGTGCATTGGCAGGGCGTCTACCCGACACTGCTGCTACCTGTCGGCATTCTTACGTATAATTAATGCGAGGAGACTTTTGGAATTCTAAAGAGAAAACTACTCAACTTACCGGTTTTATGTTTCCTATTGTTGACGATTTAAAGGGTTAACCATTACTGTTTGAACTGATATTGGTAAATGTCGCTAAAAACGTCGAACTAAACGTTTATTTTGTTATTTATTCTCTTGCAAAACCTTATTCTAGTCCATGATTCTGTATTATCGATTGTTATTGCTGTGAACGTTCTTTAAGCTGTAGAATTAAATCGATTTCTCATAAAATTGACGTAAACGTAGTCTGACTGTCATTGAGAAAAATTATAAATAGTTTGGAAGAAAATTATAAATATTTTACCGACATTTTAATTTTGATAAAATTATTATTAAAAGTAAATAATAATAGCCTACTTTTGGTAATTTTCTATTTTACCACCAGGATTTATATTCTCATTTAGAGTATCATAATTACCTTCCATTTCCAGCGTTGTCACACTATTAGTTGATGCGTTTCGGAGGACCTTCATCGGTCAGAACTTGTAGTTCATAAAAAGTTCTGACTGATGGAAGTCTTTCGAAGCTCCAACGAGTAGTGTGACAAAGCTGGGAGTGGGAGGTAATTATGATATTCTAAATATAAATATAACGTATGTAATAATAAATTAAATTACACTATCAAACGAAAATTTAAGCTCTTGAAAAACTATTTACACATAATGTATGGAAATGCGGAGGAAAACTTTAAGAAAATATCAAAAATGCCAAACAGAGAACAAACTAAGCCTTAAACATTTCATGCTATTAGTGACTATTTTGTATGTTTCGAGGGATAAATTGTATTAGAAGACTAAATTAACTTATTTTATTGAAATTTTGTACATATAAATTTATCTATATCAGCCTTTTACACAAAGATGTGTTGAAAAATTGTCACAAAAGTTTTCAAAATAGTCGTCATTATATTTTTTTAAAAATTTGTATCTTACTGTAGCTTTGTAACATTAGTTTATGTGTGTTTGGAAAATGTGAGGGAGGCTTTGGGAAGTGACCAAAGCAGTTCAAACTGAAATAAAAAACCAATGGAGACTTACATATGGTAACACTTTCATTTTCCAAGCGTATTACTTGAAAACCTTCAAATTTTAATATAAACTGATTGTAGGTTACAATTTACAACAAGATTTCGTTACTTTTACATAGAGAACATCGAACTTGGTTGTACATAACCCCTATTTTCAAACAAATTAGTTTGAAGAAGGAAATATCGTTCCATTGATAATGAATGCTTTAAAATGTGCTTAAAAGGCCAAATTGGCAAAATTCAACGAGATATTAAAGATTTAAACATTTTAATGGCTCTTTTGAAATTTGTTGGGATAATTTTGTACAAAATATTTATCTAATGAAAAAGGCAACTAGATTGAAAAGGCATTTTCGTAAAAATCGATTTATCCGTTCTCGTGGTATAATTTTTTTCTTAGTGCAAAAATACAAAAATAAATGAAGGCTAGGTGGAAAATGAAGCCTATTCGGACCTGTATTCTTTGGCCATTTTGCCTTCGGTTTGATGCGTCTAATCATTTCCAAAGATTTTCACCACAATTTCCTAGCACTCTGGGTATTTAAATTTACTGGAAAAGCTCTGTAAAATAAATATTATTTGTATGAAAATTGTCAGAAATAATTCATTACTGAACGCTTTTATCTTTGGTGATAATATCTCTATACGTTATCTTTACTGTGCATAACATATACGATTGAAGCTCTCCTAGCAGACAAACCAGGAAGCTTGTTTTGCGGCGTCACAAATTCCTTCAAAGCTACTACCCTTGCTGAATCCATCCGTTTTTTCTCGACTAAACTCTTTGCCAAGACCGAAAATACAGTCTATTCACACACCCGCTTCTCAGTATCTAGCTTGGGCCCCTCTCCTATATTTAAGGCCACGGCCCGAAATACCCCTAGAACTTCCATAACATCTGTAACCTACGTCTTTTCCTTTCTTTCCTGCACCTTTTCTCATAACCTAGGTTAGGTTGTAGCATCAAGTCCTTTGCACCTATTTCTTAGGAAAATTTGATAGCTTTAATTTAAGTCCGTTCTTCAAATTGTGATAAACTGTAATGTCGAGTCAGGCGTATTCTAGTTTTAAGTTCCCTTGTTAGCTGTAAGTTGTTTCTATTTACATATCTATGTCAGTGAGCCATGCCCGCATTAAATTAAATGAACCTTATCCGTTCCGCCCAAAAAGACATCCCACTTGGAAATGTTACTTCTGAATTTTAGTCCAAATACAAAAAGCCTGTTCCCCATAATTCTGTCACGTGACAGATGTTTTGGCAGGGGTTTTATTTTACTATACATATGTATATCTATAACAAATAACAATACTGTCAAACTAAAAATGGAAGATGTAAATAATTGATTATATGCTTGAAATAAGTGCGTGACTTGCTCGACAGATGTGAGACACCAGCTCACACGGATAAATCCTCAACAGAGGTATGGAAAGAGCTTATGAGCTTGGTACATGGGCAATCAAACCGTTTCCTTCACTCGCGGTAAGGATACTAACCGCATGCGCATGTGAGACGGAGGTAGCTCGCTAGAGGTTGGCTGCCACGAGAGCTGGGCGGGTTTTGGGGGCTCAGACCCGGAAAATTAAAAATCCCCAACAGATGTTGAGAATCAGTATTTTTGGAAAGAGGTCGAAACTGTAGTGTCGGGATATCGTCTCGTCCCAGAGTCGGGTTAGCCACCAGTAGAGGTCCTACTGTAAGACCCTTATGATTTTACAAACTCGTACTAAGGGTCGTAAGATTTTATAAATTTTAAACTCACCCGAGCGGGCGTCACGATTTTGAGTTTGGATTCATGGGGCGTGGACTAATGTGTTGTACAGTCTCCTCTAAAATGTGCATCTACTTTATAATTCTATTGACGTGGAGAGAGAAGTTAAAAAGCAGAGATGCTCAAATCAATCCTCTTCTTTTTCCACCATCTTCTTCTTGAACACTTCACGAAACTTCGAATATTTCATACCTTATAGTCACTATATTCAGTATAGTTCTGTAGCGAATAGTAAAGCAACGATTTAAAGCGTTTTATAATGCTAAACTGAATGAAAGCGCTATATTCACAATAAACTTCAGTTACAAGAAATAAGGTAATGAATTTTCCACGCTTCTTCCTGTTTTAAATAGCTTTTTTACTTGCGAAATATTAAATGTAAAATGTAAATGTAAATATATATTCTTGAAATTATTTGTCGAATATATTAAACGTATTAATTTTGATTACGATTTACAAAACATACTGTGAATGGTGATTTTTTTAAAAATAATTTCATTGGTTTAAAAATTTTCGTAATAAATTTCCAAAATTCATCTACTCTCTTTAAGAACATGTTAAGCATTATTACGTCATTTCGTTTCCTTGATAATTCAATCTATACCGATACGTTTTTCTTACATTATTATTACTATTATTATTTAACCTAAGTCTTGGAAAAACTTTAACAGCGAGTAGATTAATAATGACACAAACTTGTAAAATTGTCTACCTTCTTTGTATACTTTTTTCACAAACCAATAATGAGAACGTATTTTCGATCTATCTGATATGTCATAAATGTAGTAAATCCTTTACTGATATAAAATAACGAATGTAGCAATAGAATTAGCCTACATTTCTTCTACTTAAATGCGACCTCGATATTGTTAGAACGATGGGTTGCATAACTCAACAAATGTAGGGGATTATTTACCAGATCTGCATTGCTTTGTTCTCCTAATAACCTGCAGTGGGAAATGTATTCTGTGTGAATAAGGTATTAGATTTGAAAGCCTTTTGTACTCTATTTTTCCTGATACATAATATACCAAGAAAATATTATTTCGTTTGTGCTTCACTATTAGATTTTGTTTAAATTTATACAAAATCAAATTACTCCTAGTCAATCTACTCCCATGAACCTAGTTTCGTACTAAAGTGTTATGAAACTTATTTTCCAATAGTTCTTTAAGACTTTAGTACTTTGACATACTTAAAATTATAGACACACATATACACCTTCTAATTAATGTGTCAATTAATATTACGTTTCCAATTAAGATAGGAAAAAACAATCAACTAATTAAGATTTGTAATATTTTTTTTATATTACAATCCTTACAGTTTGAAAAATAACACATTTTCAAGGTATTCTGAATATATTGTTCTGACCTTAAGTATCTAATTAAATTTAAAAATGAAGATTACCTATTTAATTAAGGTGGCCAAAAATATAATTAGGTACCAAGTTTCAAAAAAACATTTCTCCTACATATTTGGTCCAAATAAATTATGTGCGACAAGAAATTAAAAATGCAATATGCTACATTTTTAATATTTTAAACAAATCCATTAACTTAGTGATAAAGCAGAGCCTAATCTTAAATTTTGAGATTCCAAGTCATACCCCTGCACTACACCTTATCTCCCTGAAGGCCTATTATGTTAAGTGTTAAGGAAATGGCAGACATCTCGAGTACCGAAGCAGATCCAATCCAGACCTATACTATCGACACCATTAGTAGGCACATATCTTGGAGCAGGTTCTCCTATACTCTTCAAGTGTAAAAGAGAAAGAAGTGAACAAAACATAATTGAAAGAAACTCTTTGTAAATAAGAGTTTCAGGGTTTTGTTGCAGTTGTCAATAATCATAACAGTTGTAATCAGAACTTTTAATTTAGTAACTTTTTCGATTTCAACTCCTCTTTCAAAAATAAGAAACAAATAAGTTTCACAAATTGAAATAATTAGTTTGTGTGTGTGTGTGTGTGTGTGTGTGTGAGCTGTTTTTTTAAATAGTTACTAATGATGTACTCCTAACCAGAATCTTAATTGTTTTGCGGACAGACGTTTGAAGTAACGATGACACTTCCTAAGTTGCCAAAACAGATACATATGGGTACATCATGAATATATATGTGAGACACACACGCGCGCGCGTGCACACACACACACACACACAAAACACACACTACCAAGGTATTTAAGGCGATTACACAATTTTACTATAGGACAAAAATCTGTTAAAAAATAAAGAAAAAGTACCAATAGCATCGAATAAAGCTCGCCCAGTCACGACTGCCTAGACCTCTTTTTTATTGTGTTGATAGGGATGCGTCTACCCCTTACATCTCCTTTAAGGAGAAGGTAAAAAGAAATGTGGTCAGTTATAAGGCAAGGATTGAAGAAGAAGCATAATATCCACCTTGTACTGGGAGAAAGTACAAGACCACAGCTCACACGGTCACAAGTTGCCTCCGCCCGTTATCCAATCGTAAACACTCTGTAACACAAAATAGTTCCCTGAAGTTCATAAATAGTTCTTAAAGGTTTCATTTCTTTTTATAATCATTTGCCGATTTTATTAAAATCTTTGTTCTATTTATTAAAAATCAATGTGTGTGTGTGTGTGTGTGTGTGTGTGTGCGCGTGTGTGTGCCTTACTTTACGTTTTGGGAAAGGATGATACTACATCAGCAACATGTGTTTTCTATTCTGAGATCTGATTTAATGACGAGTTTTTTCAGCAGAAACACACGCGTGGATGTACAAGCATGCCATTATTTCTATTTACAATGATAACTTTGTATATATAACTCATACTTTAATCGTATATCCTAATATAATCCAAGCGATTTAACTTTCGTAAAAAATTATATCAATCCGAACCTTGTATTCGATTCGTCCTCTAGCTACGTACCATTCTTCCGATAATTCTCTTAGTCATGGTATTGTAGTGGCGATCTTTGTATACGTTTGTTTTCAACTTAACCAACATGAAGAATTTACTTTAGGCAATGACAGTAAAATGTGTGTTTCGGGCATGGTAATAACAACTTGAGTAAGTATTTTCTATTTTAGCAGATATTTTCCCATCAAGAGGCTTAAAGAAAAGGGTTATTGTGGGCGGTCGTAAATTCACTCTTAATTAGAACTATTTTTAGCCCCCTTCGTCTCAGAAGCAATTAAAATCACCGATGATACATAACTGGTTATTTACGGCTATTCCCGTTTGTATTCCAGTATCGTAAGTTATGGCCTTAGTCGACGTATTGGGGAACATCCAGGCACGGAGCCAGTGAAATGACCCGCGAAATGCGCGCTTCCACACGTCTTCAACCCAATCCATGGTCGGTCTTGCGGAACGACTTTGTACTTTTGTCTCCGCAAAACACCTGGTCGCCTTGCAGACCTGTCTTACTTGCTCCATTTAGTTTGTTTATTAACGCCGTCAACGCAAAAGGGAATGCAAATTAGGGTTACGACAAAAGTTAGCGTGCATATCAAGTTCCTATGGACGTAACTGGTTAATTTATTGAGACAACTATCGCGGGTTTTATATCTTAAGCAAGGATGTTATTCGGGTAGAAGAGTCTTTAATATGCAATTGTAATAACATTTCAAATAGGGCCTATGGGTCTACCTTCGACTCAATTCAAATTTCACTTGGTATAAATAAAATCAGTTAAAATAACAGTTCGTATGATTTCAAATATAAGTTCGTGCAAGTTCAGTGTCGGTCGTATTAGTTAGAATACCAGTCCATAGCAGTTCAAATATTGTTGGCATTTCAAATATTAGTGTCTGAGTTGAAATACTAGTTTATATCAGTTAAAATACCAGTTCGTAGCCTATCTGTTTGTATCTTTTCAAATGCAAGTCCACGTCATTTCAAGTATCAGTTAGTACACTAGATCCTATCATTTCAAATGCAAGTCCACGTCATTTCAAGTATCAGTTAGTACACTAGTTCCTATCATTTCAAATGCAAGTCCTCGTCATTTCAAGTATCAGTTAGTACACTAGATCCTATAATTTCAAATGCAAGTCCACGTCATTTCAAGTATCAGTTAGTACACTAATTCCTATCATTTCAAATGCAAGTCCTCGTCATTTCAAGTACCAGTTAGTACACTAGTTCCTATCATTTCAAATGCAAGTCCTCGTCATTTCAAGTATCAGTTAGTACACTAGATCCTATCATTTCAAATGCAAGTCCACGTCATTTCAAGTATCAGTTAGTACACTAGTTCCTATCATTTCAAATGCAAGTCCTCGTCATTTCAAGTATCAGTTAGTACACTAGTTCCTATCATTTCAAATGCAAGTCCTCGTCATTTCAAGTATCAGTACACTAGTTCCTATCATTTCAAATGCAAGTCCTCGTCATTTCAAGTATCAGTTAGTACACTAGTTCCTATCATTTCAAATGCAAGTCCTCGTCATTTCAAGTATCAGTTAGTACACTAGATCCTATCATTTCAAATGCAAGTCCACGTCATTTCAAGTATCAGTTAGTACACTACTTCCTATCATTTCAAATGCAAGTCCTCGTCATTTCAAGTATCAGTTAGTACACTAGATCCTATTATTTCAAATGCAAGTCCTCGTCATTTCAAGTATCAGTTAGTACACTAGATCCTATCATTTCAAATGCAAGTCCTCGTCATTTCAAGTATCAGTTAGTACACTAGATCCTGTCATTTCAAATGTAAGTCCTCGTCATTTCAAGTATCAGTTAGTACACTAGATCCTATCATTTCAAATTCAAGTCCACGTTATTTCAAGTATCAGTTAGTATGATTCTTAGCAGTAAAAATTGTATTTATACCTAAACGCATCAGTTAATCAAAATTAGTTACGATTTGTTTTTATTTTACATTTTTTGATAAAAAAAAGGAAGGCAAAATTATTATTTATTTATTTTTGCAAACAAAATTTACAAACTAGTTACAAAGTTTCCAATTAGGTTAGGTTTGGTTACCACAATAATAAGCTGACTAACGGTATCATTGCATTCTGTAACCGGTTACCTTACGATACTAACTTTTCTTCTCTTTTTATAACCAAAAACCTAACCGGATACCTTTTTATGTTTTTAATAAAGTTAAATCAAAAAATAAATTTAACTGTAACGCACGAAATTAAAAAAAAAAAAATGTTAATAAAGTTAATGACATGATGTGCAGACTCCCACTACTGCATCCTCCAGAATGGAGGCCAACTGCTTTCTTTACGAATCGTATGTGATGTTAACCAACTAAAAGTTTATTATTATTATTTTAGCTCAGTCCATGCTAACAGAATACATTGTAGCTAAATAATTACTGTGCGTACCACTACGTTAATTCGTGTATTTATTTCCTGAAGGATTGCCTTGTGAGGACTACCTTATATTTCTATCATAATTTTATAAGTTAAATATTTCTCTATTTACGTTTCGCGATATTTTAATCACTATCATAATATTTAGAATGTATTTTAAAATAACATACGTGAAATAAATATATATATATATATATATATATATATATATATATATATATATATATAGGTGCGTGCAATATTTGTATAGGCTTAACAAAAGTAAAGTATATAACAAATGAGATAATGAAAGAAAAAATTGAAGTACTAGTGACACAAATACAAACCCTACAATGACTTGATCAATCCATGAGAGAATACAAAATGTACGTGAGAAAATTTGTAATTATGTGAATTGTAATAAAGCCGAACGATGGCCAAAGAGATAGCAGAAAGAGAAAGGATTAAATCGTGCAGTGTTAATAATAAAGGCGAAAGAAAGGGATAAAAATTTAATAATAAACTCTTTAAAATTTTTAATAAATTAAAACATGGCTTTTATTAATAATAGAAAATTGGGTTATGAGCATTAATTCAAAACGAGCAATACAAATTAACGGCCACCCAAATGGTTGCGAAATGATTTTAAAAGCATTTTCCCTTTTGCCCAAATTTCTCTAAACCTAAATTTTGAAATAGTCGTTAACCTATTCTAGGTTTTATTATTTAGTGTGTTTATTTGGAAACACGTTAAACGTCCCACTAAAGCAGCAATGATTACAAGCTGTCAATTGTACTAAGCAAAGAAAGCTGGACTAAGTGCAAGGTGCTGATACATTGTTGTGAAAGTGGGCGTCCACCCGGAGCGCTAGGTGTCTCCGCACAACAACAAAACTTCAGTCTGTCTGTAGCCGTTAGCGTGTGAAGTGTGTTTAGGTTGCAATCGTCTGTTTCGTTCATTTAGTTCTTTGAGTTTGTTTTGTGGGAGTTACAGTTGTGAAGGTAAACATTTATGAAAGCATTGTCTAAGTTTATAAAATTTCAGTAATCAACAATAATAAATTTAAAATTGTGTATAATTCTAAAAAAACAAAGAAATACATTTAGTATTTAAATATATTTTAAATTAATTAATCTTTATTAACAAAACTTCTTAAAGTGTTTAATTAGAAATAACGTAATTTGCCTTTGAAAAAAACCCCATTTAGAAACATTTCCGTTATAATTAATATATATACGATTTAATACTCATTTCAGTATAGAGCAGTAAAGTTTCGTATAAAACGTATTAAATTTGTGTTATTTTTTATAGAAATCACCATCTGGTTTGTTCCTTAAATACTGACCAATTGTTTACTTATCAACATGGATCTTTTCATTTGACGTTTTTATCAAACGTTATGAAGTAATTATTCTCTCACTCTCTCTCTCTCTTTATATATATATATATATATATATATATATATATATATATATATATATATATATATATTAAGATTAAATAATATAATAATAATAATATATAATAATAATAATAATAAATATGTTTTTTTAATATAAGGCTGGCATAAATGAAACTGAAAAAGGAAGGTAAATTAAATTTCTGTTATTCTGTAGTTATCCCTAACTACTTTAGATTTAATGGTACTCGTCCAAATTCACGTTTAGACACTTTCCTTGTATAATACTTATTTATATTCATTAGGACTTTCCGCGTCTGAGCAATTTCTATAAATAGTTTTAGAAACCGAAACTCTTAAAATACTGAAATGCCAAAATATCCGCCGTCAACAATGTTTACTTCAGGCCATTTCGTCGTAAACTTGAACTGTTGTAAATAAACTGCGGGATTTTAGTTTGAGCCTTTTTGTATTTTAAATAAATTTTAAAAAATAATATATTTGTATCATGGCGTGTTGAACGATCCGGAAATTGATAGCCTTTTGAACCTAGTGGATTCAAATAATCAACCCACTGTAATGGCTTACAACCGTTGAATATAAATATTAGCCTAGCCAAATCATATTTTCTTACGTAAATCACCATCTGGTTTGTTCCTTAAATACTGACCAATTGTTTACTTATCAACATGGATCTTTTCATTTGACGTTTTTATCAAACGTTATGAAGTAATTATTCTCTCACACTCTCTCTCTCTCTTTATATATATATATATATATATATATATATATATATATATATATATATATATTAAGATTAAATAATATACACTAATACAGGAATATTTAATTTATTGAATAATACACTCAAAGCTTTTCGTTGGTTGACATTACCAACATCCTCAGGAATTACAATACTAAGAATCAGGATTCTTAGTATTGTATCTCCTGAGGATGTTGGTAATGTCAACCAACGAAAAGCTTTGAGTGTATTATTCAATAAATTAAATATTCCTGTATTAGTATATATTATTTAATCTTAAAATTATTCTAACAGGAAAACACATTTGATATTCTATATATATATATATATATATATATATATATATATATATATATATTTTGTGAGCGTGTAAATTCGTACATTTTTAATTTTATAGATAAGTGCAAAAACACTTTTCTTATCATTGTACCAGGCTTGCCAACACCCTAACGTAAATAAATAGCATATTTATTTTGGCAAGCACAACCCGAAATATTGTTTTTAATGTTTAATGTGTGAGGTTAGTCTAGTGGGTTATGTCCACTGTAAAATTGTGGTTGTATTATTCCTTAAAAACTTGTTTTTTATGTTCATAGTTCGTAAATAATTGAAAAGAAGCTTCTTTATGAAAACGTGAGTGATAAAATAAATTCAAAATTATACACCCAATTTGCGAACAATAAGAAATTTTAGATTTATAGAAATTGGCAAAAACTGAGTATTTATTGTAAATTCTCTTGTATACATAATATCGGGTAGAATGTTTTCGATAAAAACAATTTGTAGAAAAAATGTTTCTGGGTATTGACTAGTCTTTTCTAAAGACATATTTAATGTAAACATATAATAATTCTAACATATTTTAATGTATTTAATTGTAATCGTACATGACCCAAACTTTGTCTATATGTTGATTATAATACAGTATTCAGAATAAAGTTAAACAAAAGTTTTTGTATAAACACTAGAAGTAATAATTTGGAAAAGGTAGAATGAGAAGATGAGAACTCATGATGTATTGTGTGATTTATAACTAACATAACCTATAAAGTAATAACATAAATGTGCTTTTCAAGACACACCTGGCTTTATTTCACTGAAGTCGATGCTTTCATAAAATAATTACTATTTGAACAAAGTATTTTTGAAATGTGATTAGCTCGGAATGTTGTGACTTGTGCAATATAACACTAGAAAATGTCAAGTTTGGATGTAAGCAGTAACAGTGGACATGGGACCACGAGTCGGAGGTTCTCGCGAGGTTTCCACTCCTGCCTGAGGGGCGCCAACAGTCCTGAGGACTTTGAACACAATGATGATGGTAAGAATATTCAAGATAAGAGACTGTAGCTAATTAGAACTAAAGTCACTGAACCCTTGACAGCCGAAATATTTGGTTGGGAGCAAAATTATGTTACACACACACACACACACACACGCGCGCGCGCGCACACACACACATACGCGCGCGCACACACACACACACACGCGCGCGCGCGCGCGCGCACACACACACACACACACACATATACATACATTGGGTGTCGTGGAATTTTCCTTCTGTAGTTGGAAACATGGTAATTGTGAGAATGACCGGCCACCTACGATATTTTGGAAAATTGTTCCAAACTACCAAATAGCGCGATATGCATAAGAATTTTTTTTATTGAACTCGGAAAGTTATTTTTATCAATTTAAAGTTGGTTAAAAATTCAGTGCGGAATAAGTTGTGAATGCACCGCGGAGTGATACAGTAATGTCACAACTGTAGTTGGTGTTTTAGCAATCTAAACTTTATAAATCAAAAACATTTCCTGAAGCTATATTGATAACTATTATTTTTGTTATTGCCAGGGAAGGTTAATTTTATATATCTATATTGAAATATACCTATGAAGTATCCAGTCAGGATAGATTTGGTTTTAATTTTATACAATTAACCATTTAGGTAAATTATAAAATTACAACCAAATCTATTCAGACTGGACCCTTTTTAGGTATATGTTAATATAGGTGTATTGTAATGTATAAATTTAAAACCAAATCTATCCTAACTGGGGACTTCATATGTATATTTAAATATACGTATGCAAAAACAATAAACATTAAGCCAAATCGTTGTTTCTCAAAAATCTACACACGTAAGGTATGCGTGACGTCACTATCACTCCACGGCCCATTCACAATTTATTCCTTCCAACTGAAGTTTTTACCCAACTTTAAATTGAAAAAAATAACTTATCTAGATCAATGAAAACAATTTCTTATGTATATCGTCCTATTTGGTGGTTTTGAACAATTTTCCAAAATATCGTAGGTGGCCGGTCATTCTCACAATTACCGGAAGCATTTTTACTTACAATAACATTATCATTAAATAAATGTAAAAATCGAATAATTTATGTAAAATTATATAACTTACTGACTAATTTCACAAAGATCAAAATATTGATAGTTATCGATAACGGATAGCAGATTATTTTTAAAAAAATCTCTTTGGTTGAAGACTTACTAAACTCACTTTCCCATGGCGTATAATCGACACATTCGATATGGTAATTACATTCGCCCTGTGTTTAGAGTAATATATTTTTATCTATCCAAACGAAGGGAAGGGCCTTTGCCAATTTGACTTTAAAATATTTTTGGTTTTTATTCCAATTTCTTGAATGAAAACATTCAGAAGCACTTGACACGTTTTAACAACTGATTTCAATTAAATTCGTTGAATAAAGCTTGCATCCAGTAAATCTTTTAACAAACTAAGTTAATGGTTGTCTATTAACTCCATTCTTTCATTATTTAACTAATTAAGTAGACTCTACTTAATACATATGTCTATCAAATAGTCTTCAACAAATAAAGTAGGCCATATTCACTTCTGTAAAATTAAGCAATCCCACTGACTAATATTTCTGATGTGAAAACTTTTATAGCGACGCCTACAAAAACGTTTTGGATGAACATAATCATACAATTTCGCGTCATTATAATTTCCGTCAGATTATTAGCGTCAGTACATATTCCATCAGGTTACGCTATGGTACCTCAAAGTGAACTAAATGTTAATATATGATTTTGTACATCAGCTGTTATGCGTTATGTTGTAAAACGACTGTTTTAACATGTAGGACACGTTACATTATTTATTGAAGATTGTTAAGGGAAAAGGTTAGGCCTATTATTAAATAGTTTTGCTCAGTTAATAAATGTATCGGAATTTATTTTCCGTTCCCACGTGTTTGATATTTGCGAAAAAAATATTCCGGGTGACACAAAACGTCATCAGGGATACGACAAATATTATGAACACTCTCGCTAACGCCCCAAAAATAAAATTTTGGAAAATAGAAATTCACCCTCCCCAGTACACTTGAACCTTACTAATTTAACATGATGGTTTTATTTTTTGAAGTGATAACTCGAATAAAGGCTCGAAATGTAATAAAATTTGCTGTTGACTCTCAAAAATTACAAATTTTTAAAAAAATTCAACTTTAACAAAACACTATTAGCATTACGGCATCACTTTTCACCCGACACACAAACCTTATAGAATTATAAAACTCGCGCACACATCACATTTTTTGCCAATAATAAGTCGCAAAATTACTTAAAAGGACAAAGCAAACGTTTACAGACCCACGCACAAAACAGAAAATATGTCATTGAAGATTTACATACCTTTTATTTCTAACGCCAAAAACGATAGAACGTACGCCGCGCAAAGACGTGTTGAATTGAAGTGTTAAAGTAGATTTTTTCAAAATTTGTAATTTTGTTGGGAGTCACCGACAAGTTTAATTGCAATTCGAGGCATCTTGCGAGTTACTACATCAAAAACATAATGCCAAAACGTGTTAGATGTGCCGTAGAAGGGGGGATAAATTGATATTTTTGCAACATTTTTAATTTTTAGGGCGTGAGCGAAAGTTTTTATAATTTTTACTTACTCGCAATGACTTTCTGCATCGCCCGGTATAAATGTTTTTACTAAAATCAAACTCGTTGGAGCGGGAAATAAATACCAATATATATATTTATTTAAATTTTGATAAATTTCAACACAAATAATTCAATATATCAATGATAGTAATAAGTTATGTATTTTTAATCCAATTTTCGAAACAAAAACATCTTTAGGCGCGTCGGACAACAAATATTTAGGTAATTACTTATTACGCAAAATTATGGTTTTCTCAATTCAAAAAATTTCCCTAGACGTAGTAATAAAAATGTTCATTTCTGTCGCCACTCCCTCGACTGCTGGAACCTATTTTTTTTTTTTTTTTTTTTTTTTTTTACGAAACAGACAGAACTGAGCCATGAGGCATTCGCACCGAGCCGCCGCGCCCATACCCTCTTCAATAGTTTAGATTTAAACGCGCAGCAAAAAAATTAACCAATCTTTCATTGGCTACGGAAATGCTAGTTACTTGTTCTTTTAGGGAATATTTTAGATAGAACCAGGTGTAACATTGTTTTGCATGTGACGTAGAACGAAGAGACATTAATTGTGTCTGAAACTCTGAGTATTAGAGTCTATCATGCCTTCCATGGACGCGCCTAGATTTTGAGTTGATCCAGTGCAAGCTGGAAAGGAATGAATTATTAAATATTTAATTGTTTTCTCTTTTTTTATTAGTACTTTAACTTTAGCCTATAACATGAAAATTAAAATTAGAAATATGTTTGTGAAGTCAACAGGGTAGAAATATTGATGCAGCGGTGTCATATCTTCGAATGCCACTGCTTTGAAAGCTTATTTTCACACAGGGCTCAGAAGAGTGTATCGGAGCCGATAATAACAACAACCCTGTTGAGTCTTGTTGTCATGGAAACCACACAAGCCTCCGAATACTGTGATAAAACTTTTGGTTCTCTTTAACCATTTCCTGACAAAATACTTTTTAATTTTAATTATACTCTAAGGTGGCTTGTTTTGTCTAAAAGAAATTCCTATAAGAAAAGCAGTGAGAGGCGATTTAATTGTAGGGTTAAATACACGTACATAATATTACCAATCACCGTTTTAAGTTTCATATATTTCTCGCTAAAACAAAGTACTAACACGGTCACACAAGATTAACTTGCTAAACTGTAAGTTTTTTGCGCTTTGTTCGTGGAACTGGGAAAGATACGCGTTTAGGATCTCGTGGAACCTTGACACTAAATCTACGTGATTAACCTAGAAGTAGGAAGAGCTCAAACACACGAATAGGGACAAGTGGCACCGCCCAATCATTCTTTTGTACTATGAAGACTTACAAACACGGAAGATTCAAACTGTAATCTAACGTTGCTTTAAACGTGTTTGGTACAATCCCTAAGTAAAGGCAGTTCTATACAGCTCGTGCCAAAATTAAGTTATAATATTAGCATTATTTCACGGAATATATTTCTAACCACTGCAGAGGAGTGGCGCGGTTTTTAAATAAATAGTAACAAACACTAATCAGTTTATTTATTTTCGCAGTGACAAACCCACTACCATCAGTGAGTATAACTACACAAAGTGTAAACTATAACTAGTTTGTGAGTTTGTGTTCGTTATCAATTAGTATTCTTTGCTCACAGCTGAGTTTAAATGTTGGTACACTTGACCTTCGATGTTCTCTGTTTGGAAATATCGGTTATTGTAAAGATTGTAATTTTAAAAACTTACATATTACGTCCGCATCATTGTCCACTTAACTCGTTTTCCAAAAATTTAAAAACCAATAAGTTTTTTAATTATAGTAACAACATAAATATGTGATTAAAAATCCCTGTTCTTTGTTAGTTTCTATGACTGACTCACAGAGTGTCAGAGCGCCGCCTTAAACGCAGTAAGCCTTTAGACCTGGTTCCAAAGCACAAACTGGACATCTTCACCAGTACAAGATAGGTCGGTGATGTTAACTGGAACAAACTGGACATTTTTCAACCGCCCTCAAACGCATGCTGCTAGATCTAATAAAAAAGACATAAAGTTTGTCAGTCGTAAAGGTCTTGTTTGAATTTTTAGACAGTTTTTATCATCTTTAGCTAGCATTATTTGTTCTATAAATTTAAAATCGTGTTTTAAACGTTTATTTGTTTTATTCGTGAAACATAATTGTTTTACTAAACCTTATTTAGTTCTCGTCAAATCGTTGTTTATTTTAACGGATTAAATAATAACAATCTTCATTTTATTTAATTTCCAGATATGCTACTTGAAAATATAATCAAAACAAGAAATGAAATGTCGCAAAGTTTGGCTCGTAAATGTAAAATGGTTTTAAATGTCGCAAATCACAAATTGTGGTTAAAATTTGAATTTCAAATTACAAATACACGATTTTGGTTAAACTAAAGGTTTCTTTATAAAACAGAAAAATATTTTCTCCTAAATTACTATAAAGCTATTTCATATCCGGTTAGGTTAAGTTTGGTTATAAACAATATTTGAACGCTAACAATTGATTCAGTTACGTTAGAATAATTATTTTGTTATAACCAAAGCTATACTGAACAAGTACCCTGTTGCTATATTGCTAAACAGTTCAAAGTACCAATGAACAATATACATTAGGATATCTTGCTTTCAATAACACAGTGTGAGTTGTCGCGTAGAGGCCAACTTAATTAATTAACGCTGGGGAATTTTTTATAACCAGACCTAACCTAACCTTATTCTCTGTAGCTATATATTAATATAGTTATATAGGCAAATGTTATAATATAGTGGGGTATTTCCTAAAGAATTGTTCGACAAATGAGTTTGTTTGTAAAAGAAAGGTTGTGTTTGTAAAGGCGAAAACATCACAGATGATGCTCTCTTTGTCAAGTATTACCCAACCGTTTATTATAAAGTTACGTTTGAGTTTTTCCTTACGTTTCTTCAACATTGTTTTGTAGCATTATCGGGGTGTAATCCAGTAATAATATCTGTAAAAGACAATATCTGTTTAACCACGATCAAATTTGGTAGAAGATAAGTTCAGAAAATTCTTATTTGAACTAGTCCTTCTCAGGAACCATAACTAACAAAGTTTTTCTGGAAAAAAATCGGTAAGTGTAAAAAGGGTACGGTAATTACAGAAGAATGCGCGCTAAACCGGCCTTGAGTGTTTTTATAGCACCGGCACCCGATTGTACCGTGAGAGACGTCGATGCTACACGGATCTAAGTTACTGGTTGCGAAACATCTGCTCAAGGTTTGCAGTAGTGTTTTGCGTTTAGTGCTCTTATCGGGCTTCATCTAAAGCGAATATTATTTTTTTTACTTTGGGTATTTTGTCTCTTTTGATATTCCTTATTGAAGGTGATGTAAGTCGAACTTCTAGATAGCTCGATCCTCCAAAACAGTCGATTGTCTTTCTCTGATAGCTTCACGTAGATAATTATCTTGAAGGACACTTATTCGCCCACATTCAAAATCAATCGGATAAGTAGCAACTTTGAGAGAGGAAAATATAGATGAGAACCTAGTAAGAAAGAACTTAGAAGCTTGTAGAAGCCTTAAAGTAGCTCTATTGGATCTTACTGAAAAGCAACAACTGAACGGTGCCTTGAATTATTTTTTTCAATTATTATAAATTAAGTTATTTTTAGTAGCCTACACTAGATAATTAATATTTATTTAAACGTTATTTTTTTATTATTGATAATTTCTTAGTGAAAAGATGTTTTTGGTCATGCCTGGGAATATTTGGCATAGAGAAATATGTTTCAGTTCGCATAATCGTAGATTTGAGTGTGTTAGATTTAGCTATATTCAAGTGGCAACCTATGATATCCTAAAGCAGCTGTTTTAATATTGTAGGTAAAATTGTAGAGCAGCTGTTTTAATGTCTAGGTTATGTTACTTTATTTTCTATTAAATTATTACATTAAAAATTTATCTCAATAGTTTGGTATCATAAATACGTTGATAAATAACCATTTATTAATTATTATTTCAATAAATCTTACTAAAACTAATTATATAAGATTATAATAACTAATTATATATTTTATTTCCAACATTTTTTAATGGAAAATTCGTTAATCGCGTCTGACACTAATTACGAGTTTCAATTGAATACCGTTGAAAGAAATTCAACACCCATTCGTAAAATTTTCAACCCCTATAAAAAGGTTCTAATTACTACATTTTTTAGAATTATTATTAATATTATATAGATTTTTCTCCCAGTGATATTATTTTTTTGCAGTCACATTCATGGGTTTTTTTCATTTTCAAGTATACTCAAGCTGTGAGGATGAGTTGCTAGGGTCAAGCCTGGAGTAAAAATGGGCGGTTAAAGCTTTCTGGGTCCCATTACCTTCCTTGAATACTCTTTAGCTTGTATAAGACAGCTCTACCTTAAGCTATCCCTAGCAGGTAATGGTATAACCAGTCTATTACGTAGTTGATTTTAATAAGCCTTATTATTTATTTTATTTTGGCCACTCTCTGGTGAAAGCGACCTAGTACAACAATTAAAATATATTAATTCGACTTTTCTTATATAACGTTTAAATCTGAATTCATTAATATAGTTTCCATCTTCAAAGGAAGCTTGACACGCTCACGCGTCAGATGGTGGGAGGGAGAGAAGTAGAGTGGAAGAGTAGGAGAATAATTACTGGAAATTAATTACTTATTTATTGTACTTGTTACTTTTTTTATTAATTGTACTTATTATTCAAGAAATTGTAAAACCGACATGTCTGTCAAACGTTTTAACAAATTTTAAATTATTTTACGAATTGAAAATTTCTATATAGAATTTACATCAGCATTGGTATACTGTTGAAAATATTGTCAAGATTGTACAAATATTGCACCAATGATACATTATGCCTTCAAGCAAAAGCTGCAATCGCCCACCCCTGTCATCCATCTTACAGCTGATCAACAGCGGAGGTTAGAGTTGAAGCCATTACTTGTACGTATTGTTGTAAAATAGACACTTAGTGGTATTTGTGTGCAACTGCTAACACCATTAAGTATATCTGGTGCAGGATGTCCACCTCAGTGGAGACTAACAGCCGTGACAAATATAACGTTTATTCAAGCGTTTGTTCTTTTCTAAATTGTTTTTTCCTTCATCTTGGACTGATTATTGTTCCGCCATATTTTCACGTGCAAGACGAAAAGAATTAATTTTTCATTATTCTTGACTGATAAGGGAAACGTTATTGTTACTTTTGTCGTTGTTATGCATAGCGGGTGCTCTATATAGGGAGGCGCTTTTCCTTAGAATATACGCAACTAGTCGTCGAAACATTGGTTACGTCGCGACAGTACCTGCAGTTAAGTATGTGGGATCAGGGCGTTTGGTATGGGCAGGGTATAAGATACGGTTTCTGCAAAGGCAGGACGTTTTTGGTTAGGAAGGTGGACAAATGTAATGTTATTTCGAGGAAAAATCGTTTATTTTGTAACATGAGGGGGGACTGGATAACTGGGTTACTCTCTTTTCCATCATTCTCTTAAACGTGTGCGATGTACTTCTTTGTGTGCGTGCGTGTGCGCTCGTTTGTACCTGTGTGTGTATGTGCGCGCGCGCGTGTGTGTGTGTGTGCGCGTGAGTCTGTGCGTGTGTGTGTGTGTGTGTGTGCGTGCGTGTGTGATAATATATTAAGCATTTACCTGATAGTCCTGTTGGTGTGTTAGTTCCTGGCTTGCTTGAAACGCAGAAGTATGTAGAACCACCACAGTGATGAGTAGGTTGTTTTGCGTCTCCAACACATCGAAATCAAGAAAACATAATATGTATGCCCCTATACTAAATTAAATAGCAAGTCAGCGAAATTAAATAGAGCCGTAATGTGATATTACCAATTGCATGGGCTACAATTTTAAAATGTTGAGTTTGTAACTCCACGGAAAAAACCATCTATGTATCTTATTAGCTGAATCATATATTAAAGAATGGGTTTCTCAACTTAGGTTTTCAGACAGCATTTTTTTTACATAATCACAGAACATCGGATTGATACAACAAACGTACAGAAACAACGCGGTTATTGTTAGAGTTTGGGACCATTCTACCTTACATTGAAGCGGTACGAAGCGTATCGAGTCCAGTTAGCATGAAACCAACAGCTTGCACGTGGGAATACACGCGTGGTCAGAGAACAATGTGGCGCCAAGGCTGGAGGTAAACCTTATGTTTTGGACGTTTGAATTTTGTACACACTACAAAGCCGATGCTTCTAGGTCAAAGCGTTAGAAATAGAAATAAAATTAGACGGGTATTTTATCAAACGGCTTGAGGAATCATTACTATCTCAACCCAATTAGCAATTGTTGGCTTCTATGAGGATCTCAAGAAAGGATTTGTGGCGCTGTATATGCGGAGGTCCTAATTGAGTCTGTGTGAGAGATGACTGTAGAACAATAATAATTTCTACTACTGAAAATTGGCCAAGGTACGGGATATATGACGGAAAAAAGAACGTGGTTTCGTGTTACGTCATAACCACAGCTACCAGAAGCAAAGTTATCAGCGGTAGTTTATTCTCCTGGGAATTGAATTGACAAAAAATCATTAGAAATTTAAAGTTCCATACTGCAAATTTTATTATTTCACACTTTAAATTTCATTAAACTAATGCAAAAGCAAAAATAAATATGCAAATTTATACAAATCAGAGTGTAAAGTGTAAAATATGAAATTACAAATCTAAATGTTGAGTTTGCACAGATTCGTACGAAGTACAAAACCTCACAATAAATCCGACCATAAATATTTAAACTTAAATCCCAAAATTAAACCGTAATTGATAATTGATAATAAAAGTACACTAAAGAAATTCAAAAGATGCTGTTTACATGTTGACCATTTGCGTTGTTATCTGAAGGAAAACGGATAAAAACTTTGCAGGTCAAAATAGTATATTGTGTCTTACAAAGATATGTTTTTACCTCTATAAACTGACTTTTGAGGCGAACGGATCCTTCGAACCCTCCTCCTACGTGACCGAGACAGAAAAGAAATCAGTATTTTGAATTACAGCTTATACGACTTGTTACTTAAGCTGAATTGAATCAATGTTTACGAGAGTATAAAGTTTTAGAAACTCCTGGCAAACTTTACTCTTGGGTATCTAAGCTTTGCTTTGTATATTTATTGACCGAAGCTACCAAAAAGCTAAGAGATCACCGCCTATAGAGATCCGCCACGTATATTTCTTTAAAACTTGATTTTTGTACATAAAGTGTTGGTTTTAAAATGGTAACATTTATTTTGTAACATTTAAAATGTAAACATTTTATTAACACTGGTTTTTAGTAGTTTACCCGTTATGACCTACAACCTTAAGGCCATCGAAAATGTTATTAGTTTCACTAAATTGTATTTAATAACTTATCCGCTTTGAAGTAAACTTTAAGGCCATCGAAAATGTTACTAGTTTTTACTAAACTATATTTGATAGTTTATCCACTTCGAAGTAAACCTTAAGTCCATCGAAAACGTTACTAGTTTTTACTAAACTGTATTTAATAGTTTATCCACTTCGAAGTAAACCTTAAGTCCATCGAAAACGTTACTAGTTTTTACTAAACTGTATTTAATAGTTTATCCACTTCGAAGTAAACCTTAAGTCCATCGAAAATGTTACTAGTTTTTACTAAACTGTATTTAATAGTTTATCCACTTCGAAGTAAACCTTAAGTCCATCGAAAACGTTACTAGTTTTTACTAAACTTTATTTAATATATTAATTAAAACAACCTCTCACCACAAATTCAACAAATTTTATTTTAACCTTATGTACATTTCGACTACAAAGTAATCATCTTCAGAGGTATTTTTACAAATAACTAACTTACAGCTAAACCTATGCGTAATTATAAGCAACGGGAACACCTTGGCCACGCCCCCTACACTATCCGACCAATTATGTTACGAGTAACAACTAGGTCTGGTCTAACAGAAGGAGTTACCGTTACATTATTTTTGAATTTTACAGTAATTATTAAATTTACACATTTAACAATTAAAACTATAACTATCTCTTAACTAATAGATACAATTGGGAATTCGGGATAGGCCCTTTGTCAGAATTTAATAATTTATTAGTTTCATATTTATTAATAAACATACTTTCGAAACTATTTAACATATTTTTTGATTTAACATTTTAAATTAATTTAAGGTTATTTATATCTAAGTTATGATTAGTTTCTAAGATATGTTCAGCTACACTTGATTTCTCTGGCCTTTGAAATTTTATATGACTAATGTGTTCTTTGAATCTAGTGGAAATTTTTCGTTTAGTTTTACCAATATAAATCTTTTCACATGAATTACAAGTTACTTTATAAATCCCTGACTTATCCAATGTTTCTATATCTTTTGGGTTACCTAAGAGATTTTTAAGGCTATTTTGGCTCTTATATGCTACTTTAAAATTTACTTCTTTAAAAACTTTTTCTAGGCCTTTTGTTAAATTTTTATCAAAGGGTAAACTAATATATTTATTTTTAACAGTTTCTCTCTCTGGTATTAAGGTAGTGGAATCTTTTCTTAATTTATTCAATCTCTGTTTTCTTAATATATTATTAATAATTTTAGGATCATATCCATTAAATTTGGCTATTTCTTTAATTCTAGCAAGTTCAATTTCAAATCTATTTTTATTTAAAGGTGTTTCAAATTATCTATTAATCATACTATTAAATACTGCAAGTTTATGTGACATACAATGGTTCGAATCTACGGGGATATACCTATTATTATTCGTAATTTTGCGATATATATCAAACTTTATTTCATTATTGTTCCGTATACATAAAATATCAAGAAACGGTAAACTATTATTCTTCTCTAACTCATAAGTAAATTTAATGTTTCTATGGTGTTTGTTAATATCTGATAAAAAATTGTTAATATTACATTCTTTAAGATTAAAAATTGCAAAAATGTCATCTACATGATGACAAAGTTGTATTGTCTTCCGAAAATACATAAACAAGGTAATTTGGTGAGACCAATTGTCTCAGTAATTGATTCACCAACTTATCTTCTATCAAAATGGTTGACAATAACTTTTGGAAAGTTAAAATTTAATACAAATTCATGCTCAGTAAAAAATACGAGAGAATTTATAGCGAAAATACAAAATATAAAATTAACAAATGATGCGATTTTGGTATCATTTGATGTTTGTTCTTTATTTCCTAGTATACCGTTGAACGAAACTTTAATTTAATAACTTAATCGAAAACTTTAATAACTTATTCGCTTTGAAGTAAACCTTAAGGCCATCGAAAATGTTACTAGTTTTACTAAATTGTATTTAATAATTTATCCGCTTTGAAGTAAACCTTAAGGCCATCGAAAACGTTACTAGTTTTTACTAAATTGTATTTAATAACTTATCCGTTATGAAGTAAACCTTAACGCCATCGAAAATGTTACTAGTTTTACTAAATTGTATTTAATAACTTATCCGCTTTGAAGTTTATCCGTTATGATATAAACTTTAAGGCCATCGAAAATACTTGTAGTTTTACATTTTGTAAAGTAGCTACGTATAACGTCTGAACCAAATGATCCAAATGAATTCATTCGAGAACAGGTTAATCTCGAAAATTCCTCTACACTCAATATTTTCCCGTAGCACAAGAGCAAGTACTCGTGTGGGTTTAACCTTGGCAGTCGGTCATTGGGTAAGGACACATTACGTCTTGTTATTTCGTCTCTATTGTATATATTGACTTTCAAGGTTTAAGCGAGACCTCTTGGTACTATTTTGTTGTTATCAGTATTTGTGTACACGTCTTATTGTATGAGCTAATTTATAATTATATTACATGAACACTCAGTGTTTACAAAAGTTTAAAAAAATAATGTATTTTGATTGTTTAATCTTTCTTCAAATTGAGGCTTTTTTGCTTTTGTCTTTTATTTCTTTAAAGATTATATTTTACCGTTTTTTATATTTACTAAAGTCTCTCTACTCCGATTGATTACATTTTACGTACGTTACTATAAATTACATTCTAAACTCGAAAAATATTTTTTATAATTTGGTGGTCAAACTGAAAAATTACGAACATTCAAGCTCCATTTTTACACTCAAAAACTATAAAATTAATACCTCCTAATGAAACAAGGAACTATATTATTCTACATTAATGCATATCTATATTAAAAGTGTCAGCTAGAAAGTATCAGGTCAGGATACCTTTGGTTGATGTAAATAAAAAATTAAGTTTACCAGTGTAAGCTTGTTAACGCTACGCCCTCCCAATATACCTACGAGTATATTGGTGCAAGTGCAAGGACAATGGATGTCGCTCTAGGTTTATGCGGCAATCGCTTAGCTTACATACAAAATTTTAATTTTCTTTTTATAATGGGATACTTTGTAGCTATATTTGAATATTACTTATTTAATAATGCACTATAACGTAGTAAGACTACTGTAACCCCTAAAGATTGCAATAAAGGGGTGTGTTTTCACAGTGAACTTATGTTTGTATAGTGATAGTTAATACACGTTTAAACCACTATTTCTTGTTTGCTATATTTACAATCGCTGTGTACTTGTGTAGCATCATATGTAAAAACAAAAAGTCAGTATAACCAACTTTCTACGTCCTAATCACATTATATTTTCAGAGAATTATCTGGTACGTACTGTATTTAACGATTTTTAAAAGTTTAATGTGTTTAAGGTCTCAGAGCAATTCTTGCTTTTACAAATACACTCTACGTATCGATTTTCTATCAGAAAATTCTTTTCAAGAGCGAAAAGTTTATTAATTAATATTAAACCCTAATTTACAGTTTTTATATTCATAAAAATTCTGTTCACATCTTTAAAATCAAATATTTACCTTATTCTTAATAAATATTAAAATTTACAGGTCAGATTGTACTTATAGTTATAGCTTAATATTAAATTAATAAACTTTCATCTATTGAATAGGTTTTTTGGATAGAAAATAGAATCGTAGAGTGTATTTGTATTAGCGTGAATCGGTCTGTGATCTGTCATTATACTTAAATATATCCACTTTTATTAACAGGCGTTAAATAAAGATGTTTTAAAGCTTACGCATTTCGTGTGTTTATCAGAGTACAAAACACTCGTACATCGCAGAGTATCAGGATAGAGGCAGGGTACGTATTACGGATCCATGAGAACTGCTACACCTCTCGTAAATTCTTATTCAGAATGATTGAATAACACGTGGAACGAGACCTTGTTGGAAGGTTTGACTCAATTATAGTTCATTGTATTCATAATGAAGGTGTTTCCAGTGTTATGGTAAAATCGTCTGCATACAATGACACGCTGTAAGAATGATATGATTCACCGCGTCCTGCGAGGACCGAAGGAGAAACTCTTTGTCATTGGCCCATTCTGTTGTAACTGAGCTTTTCTCGAATCGTTCACGAAATTCCATTTTGTTGCCTTTATTGTTCCCAATGAGGGACGAATATTTAGTAAATTTGTTTCTAGTTAAAAATGTATTATTTTTTTTATTAAGTTAAGAGATATATTTTAAAATTCAATTACTAACGATATAAGGGAGAGGGAGAGAAAGACAGAGTTTTTTAATGTTTTTTTGTGGCAAGTATTGTTAAAACCGCCTAAGAAGGGTAAGTATAAAGGATTTTGAGCATAGGTGGGAGTACGGTAGGGACATAAAACCCCCTGGTACAGGATAAAGGGGAGATATCACGTGCTGAGGGTCGCGTACTGGAGTAGACTTACCCTGTATCTGGATCATAAAGACTTGTATATCTCCCACCTTGTTGTAGGAGGTTACGACCCCTTGTAAGAAGTGTAAGAAATTGGTAAGACTAAGGGAAGGGCATAATGATTCCTTAGTACTGGTAATAGGGTAGCTTACTTAGAGTAAGATGTAAATAGTAGACAGATGTTTATACCTACTAAGGAGGAGAAAGAAGTATTATAACTCATAATATACCAATCTTCATATCTGTTAAGTAGGTATATTTCTATATATTTGAATACATTTTTCTGCCTCTCCTAACATTACAATATTTTCATTTGCTGACGCGTTTCGGAATGACTCCATTTTCAAAACTTAAATCGTACTCTCTTAACTTAAAGAACTTAACTTTAAGAAAACGTAAAGAGTATGATTTAAGTTTTGAAAACAGAATCATTCCGAAACGCGTCAACAAACGAAAATATTGTAAAGTTAAGAAAGGCAGAAACATGTACTCAAATATAAATTATTTACTCGGCTGCAATGTATGAGAATCTATAAAAAGTATAAGTATGATTAAAATAGTGACATGATCTGTGGCTCACATGTTCAAGGTCATATACCTTTGTCAGACTTAATAAAATAATAAAGTAAAGTTATTATATGTGCTTGTAGGAATTATGCAAGAGAAACTATTAATTGGTCTAATAAGACCAGTTTCAATACAAACAATTTTTTTAAAAATAAGTAATAAAACTAACATAACCTGTGCAAAACATTCTGTATCCACTTTGTGTAGAAACAAATTGTGTATGGTTTTTTTCAGAATGCATGAACCTAATGATGACCTTATATTAACAGTAAACTATGTTTAGGATCCTTCCTCACTGAAATAACCGAGAAAACGCGTTTACTTTATTTTGAACAACATTGTGTCTTGTAGTTATTGTAAAACTTCACAAATAACTGTTTCCGACACAGGCGTTTACTCATGCCATAATCGGTTTATTTCATTAAAATAACGTAATAACTATGTGTGTTCATTACTCTACTGTATGTGCTATTTTCTCACTCTTATCTATGATATAAATTGTTTAGGTTTATAGGGCATTATTTATTTATAGCGCAATCAAACAAAAACATTCCTAATGACGTTTGAGTTGCGATATCGATCCTTTACCCAACAGTAAACGTTGTCGACCTTTTGTTGCGCATGGTCGGTTACACTGTCATGCTTGCAGGCTCAACACAAGGTCATCTTTTTAATATAGGCTGTACAATTTGTTCACTAGTGTCTCCATATTTACATACGTTAGGCCACCCGAGTTACCCTTGTTGAGGGGAGTGTACATTAGGAATTTCCGAGCAGCTTCAACATGCAAATCTTTTGACAGAAACACTAAAACGCAATTTTTCTTCGTATTTTATTTGTGTGAGATCAAGAAAGTTCTTTAAAAAATTTTTATATACTTTGTGTTTTTCCTAGTAGGTTATTTATTGACTACGTAACATTCCGTTGAACCCGGGGGGATACCTTGATTGCACCGGTAGAGAAGAGGTCTACAATAGGAAAGCGACCCTAGGAGACAGACTTTCCTCTTCATCATATCCCTCTTCTAAGATGTGGGTATAACTGGAAGACCCCTCCATTCGACTCCGATAGAAAGTCCTGGCCTAGCGATCCTACCCTAGCTATGAGAATTATTTATATTTTAAAATACGTAATAATCTATGACCGTATGGCAAATACTTGTTTCAGAAATAATTAAAAATGGATTAAGCTATGCCAGATCATGGAAAAAACGGGAAGAAATTAATTTCTGATTAAAATATATTCAGTTGTTTCTCTGGGGCTCGTAACAGGTCAGTATCCAAGGCGTAAAACATTAACGAAATTAAAACCACTGTCGTTATACCCAAACGTTGATAACGGCCAAACTTTGTTGTTATCAAAACGCGGATCCGAGACCTTGAAATGTTGCAACAATGTAAACTATACCGCAACCGTGAGTCACACAACCTTGAGTCGGGTTTCATCTGTCATCTTGTTTAATAAAATTAACTTTTAACAAGAAAAATAGGCTTTTGATCGAAATATGGTATAAATTGCTAACATTGTGTTGTCTCTGTTTTGTTGAGTACCCTGTGAACAATAAGGTTTATGTTTTGGAAATGATTGAGTGAGGACGATATTGATTTATTAATCAAATAGCTATTGATTGTAGTATAAACTGGGAAAATTCGTGAAATGCCATGTTATAACACTTAAAGTTGAGCAAGTTTGAGAAGTTATTAGGCTTTACTGTAAATGGTTGTTATTGCAGATAGATTACTGTAGACTTTTAGATTTTACGTTCTTGTTGCACAGATTTTAAGGTGGTTAAAAAAGATAGTATTTTTACATCGTTCTCACATCTCATCCTTTTGTAAAAAAAATATATACTATTATAGAAAGTCCATAGGAACACTGAAGAAATGACGAAACTTGGTCCGATGCATAACTATTTTTTAAATTATAAATTTTACATTATCAAAGTTTTTTTATAAAATAAATGTGTATTAAATATATCTGTGTAATAAATGTATCACATTACAGTAGAACGACAAAATATGCGAATATAATGTAAATAAATCAACTAGAAGTAAAGAAATAAATATAATTTGTTAACTTAGCTAACCGGTTGACAAGTGTACTATTTTAGTGAATGTTATTCTACTGGCCGTTCTACTGAACGACTACTGGTCTACTGAACGACTACTGGTCTACTGAACGACTACTGGTCTACTGAACGACTACTGGTCTACTGAACGACTACTGGTCTACTGAACGACTACTGCTCTACTGAACGACTACTGGTCTACTGAACGACTACTGGTCTACTGAACGACTACTGGTCTACTGAACGACTACTGGTCTACTGAACGACTACTGGTCTACTGAACGACTACTGGTCTACTGAACGACTACTGGTCTACTGAACGTTATTGTAGTGAACATAAGATGTTGGCCATCTTATACTTCACGCTTCAATTGGTTAGATCGCTTTAGTAAACTTAACGTTTTAATCCAAATGTATTCTAGCTCGATACTTTCTAATAATATTGTAATACTCATCATTCTAAAAAAAACCTTGATTTTATAAAAGTTTTGTTTGTTACAAAGTGAGGTTAAATGTGTTTTGTTTCAATATTTTCATTTTATATGATTTTTTTCCATGAGTTGAAGTCTTTTAATATTACCATATAAAATTCTTTTGCAATATCAGTAAGGTGTGTGATTGATGGGTTTTCTGGCAAAAACAAAATGGGACTAAATTGGTTGGCTTTAAATTACAAATTATTCCGCAATCTACTTATAGCGCTCCACTGAATGTATTATTTTTAAACTATGAAAGTTTATTGTGTTAGAAATTTTAAAGAACTAACGGAAGCCTGAAAATCACCTCCACCAGCACTGAAAGTAGTATTGTGTTTATAAAGTTACTCATCAGTAATAAATAATTTTATTTTTTATTTATTTATTAATTACCTCAACAAAATTATTTGTTAGAAAAAAATGTCGAATAAATAAAAAAAAGTGATAAAATGTTTTTCCACTGCGTTTTTTTTTATAAATTCTGGTAATTGCTTTAGATATGTGGTTTTGTCCACTTTTAGTCTGTTGAAGAAAATATGACGATTGAAGGATCCAAACCCTGTCGTCTAGACTCTCAGACAGCACGTAAGAATTAATATTTATTTTGACACCCCAACCCTCGCCCTTGCCCTTAGAGTAATGGCCCCCTAACGTAAACTTGCTCGGTCTTTAATTTTCGGTCCGTAGATTCTATTTAATATCGCCGACGCACGGAACCACGTAGTGGATAAATCAATTGTCCTCCGCTGCAATAATTCTAATCTACTAAAACTACAAAAATAAATCAGATCACACGAGCAGCAAATTTCACTATTCAGTGTTGAGAGTTAGACACATGTACCGAGTGTAGAGTGATTATTTAATGGATTAGTTTTACTCAAATCTGATTTTCAACAAGTTACAGATTTAATGTTTATTCACAGTTTGTTTCCTGCTTTAACCTGAAACAAAAACCAGTTGTTTTATTCTCTATACAAACCCAATTCGCTGTGAATAGTATTTTACTGGATGTTCTTATAGCGCAGACATTTTATTTTCGTTTGCTTCAAATGTTTTACGGAAATATTCTGTGTAAATATTCAAAGCTTATTCTGTTATTGATATTTCTGTTTAAACATAGATGTGGTTTTAGTCTGTAGAATCCATCATATTACAAAACCATTTTAAAGAAGAAAATCCCGGAGGAAACTTGAGTAAAGGTAAATTAGCGTACATGACGACAGTAATTTAGTTATTGAAAATTTAAAAAAAAAATAATCATAGGAGAAAATTTTGCTTGGCCTTGCAACACATATAAGAAGCGAGATATAGCAAGAGACTTGACCAGCCGATGCTAAGAGGTATGTTTGACATTTAGAGTGGTGGAGGAGGAGAGCTCACTGACTCAGTTTTGTTGAACCTCGCTTATGTACGTATCTGTCTGTCCGCCACAACCATTAAATCAAGCGAAAGCTGATATGTGGGTAGACTGCTGTTTTGCCTTCCACTCTCACTATTTTTGAACGTCCCTCGTTTGACATTTAGAGTGGTGGAGGAGGAGAGCTCACTGACTCAGTTTTGTCGAACCTCGCTTATGTACGTATCTGTCTGTCCGCCACAACCATTAAATCAAGCGAAAGCTGATATGTGGGCAGACAGCTGTTTTGCCTTCCACTCTCACTAGTTGTTGAACTCCCATCGTGCGCATGTCACGTCTCTTGCTATAACTCGCCATTTTGTATATAGAGACGACGTTACTGGCTTACATTGGTAAACTTAATTTTTTTTTTTTTTTATAACCAACCCAAACGACTCTGTTTTATTAAAAGACTGAATTTATACGGTTTCGAGTGTTTTAATACAGGTTATGTTTGTATTTCTTTTCCGTTTTAACCATCAATAATGGATTGCTACATTTAAAATCCATTTTGCTTTAAGAATATTTGTAATATTATATGTAGAAACAAAAACATCAAACTTGACGAAGTGTTAGTCAAGTATTGCTGTTGACTATTCTTTAGAGAAACTGTGGAGTATGAAATAACTAAACACAAAAGGTAAAACTTAGTAACACAAAAATAAATTAACTTACTATAACACTTAATGCATTGCTCAGAAAACTTCTGAAGTTGGTTCCTTGTAGCTGAAATTTATATCGTTTTAAGAATTAAATTAATTTGATTGTGGTTATTGACTTTCATTTTTCAGTTACTTCTATTACCTCACACACTTTCCTTATAGGCCTATATGTTTGTGTGTGTGTGTGTATATATATATATATATATATATATATATATATATATATATATATATATATATATATATATTATTAATTTATTAATTAAATTTTAAAAAAAGGTGAGTTCTCGATCGGAAATGAATATATAAATGTTTGAAATAAATCACTTTGGCACTGAGCCAACTTTCCCACAGCTAGAAATACGTTACAACAAAACTTTTATATTAAATTATAAGAGAAAAGTTCTTTGTAATATTGAACTATTATAAGAGATGGGTAGAATTAAAAAATATAGACCTCCATCAGCTTCATAAACTAGAAACGGGAAAAATTCGAATAAATAGTGACAAACAAAAATAATAGTCCAACACTAAATACTGTATAGACGGAAATGGAAATTTGCTTTACATTTTGCCACTAAATATTGTGGTTCTGTTATATGTAGGCCTATATTCATATTTATATTAATTGTAATTATAAAATAAAGAGTGACTAAAATTTAAAAAAATTTTGTTGGCCTCAGTAGGTATTGACTTTAAAAAAAGTTGTCATTGTGTTAAGTATTGTCATCAAGAGTTAATGATATTACTATTACAAAAAAAAATTAATGATGTAATACAACTTTTAATTTTATTCATTATTAACCTCTGACGTTATCGTCATGGAACTTTTCCACAGCTGCGTAACACGTCAGAGCTCGCTTCTGTGGCGCGCTTCGGTGATTCGCACTAGAAGAAATTCACTAAATTCAGCGGCAACACAGTTTGTAATCTCTCAATCTGTATTTGCCGTAATTGGGTCAGTAGAAGTGCCGTTGCCTCTGGTATAACAGCTGCGTGTTTAATGTGCAATGAGAATCGGAAGGTATAATAGTCTGACGATGTTGCTGGAGATTATAGTGCGATATTAACATAATGCCTGAGGGGTGATTTAATGTTGTCGACAATGTTTAGTTTCTCAGTGGGCAGGTTGTACTTCGTGCTTAGTCACTTGCACAAGTTCTATTCATTAAATCGTATTTATACCATACATTTTATTTTTAAGGGATTTAAACCTCTTACTATTCAGATTGTGTTCCCTGTTTAAAATTTGCAGCAAAGATGTTTTAGGTAATTTTTGTTTCTCAGCGTGATCCTATAGTTTTAATTTTGTAGGAATCCATAGTACAGGTAATTAACTCCTAACCTGGCATATGGCAAATTTATATAAAGACTATACTAGCCATTCTCAAAACATACGTATTATCTCAGAAATTGAGAAAAAAATTTAAATTGTTTCAGAAACATCAATAAATATTGAACGTTTGACTGTATACAATTCGTCTATTTTTATTCTTAAAATGTCTATAGTTTAAATATAGTTTTTATATACATAAAAATCTTTAAAGATATATTTATTAAATTGATAAGTTACGCTGTGATGGAGTTTCCTACTCTTTGATGAGGTAGTTTTCGTCACCGGTAACCTCTGAGATGCAAAGTAGAAATAGGTATTGTAAATAATGTTAAACTCGCACTAAATATTTTTTCTCAGAAGCTTCTAAATGGCTTTTATGATATTAAATGGTAACAACACCACGAAATCCTATACTAAATATTTATTTCAGATTTAGTGTTAAGATTGTGTAGCGTTGACATTGATGATGACATAAAAGCCATCGAAACGCGTCTGTGATATATATATATATATATATATATATATATATATATATGTATATATATATATATATATATATATATATCCTCACATATAAATAAATATATATATATATATATATATATATATATATATATATATTTATATATATTATTAAATAACTTCAAAAAGTTCATAATCAAGATATATTTTATTCAACATTTACAATTATGCTGTTGAATAAAATATATCTTGATTATGAACTTTTTGAAGTTATTTAATAATTATAACAAATCAAGAAAAAATAATCATCTTTATTATAATATATATATATATAGTGAGTTTGAGTAGATTTTATAATTTTTTACTTTTAACAATACTCAAAACGTGTTTATAAGTTTTTTTCTCAAGTTTTCTTTTGTGTGTATGATTTGAGTAATAAACAGGTGTTAACAAACCTGGTGAAAGTCAGATATGCCACTGTCTGAATTATCTTTTTTAATTTTACAAATTATTTTTAGAGAATATTTATTGAGGTCCAATCGAAGGTGTACAAACGTATTTAAGCTCCTAGTAGGCCAATGTTAGCGAAACTGTATTTTCCATCCCCTATTGCCTCTGATAGTTCACCGAAGCTAAATGTCCCCGTAGCTCTGTATTGCCTCAGGTTTAGCTGTGTTTGTGTTATAAAAATACAGATTTACATTTTTAAATTTGCACGGAGTGTTTCGTAATAAAAATATTATCGAAACTTAATATCAGCTTTCTATTTCAAATTGCCAATAATTATTTATTTGAAAACTGCTTTCCATTGATTATACCGATTTTGTAAGTCTATCGCTCGCCAACCTAACACGATCCCACTCGGCAATTACATCCACGCACAAATGTGACTCGAAATAATTGAATTACCGCCAGGATCAGCTTTCTCTGGCCGACATTATTACGGTCATGTACTGTCGAATTGATTGTTGCCGAACTATTTTTGACTTCCACTCGGTAGTTTTTGGAAATTGTATATATCTTATTGAAGACACTCTAACTGGTTATGGTTTAAGCCTCTTTTTAAATCTTTCGTTGGTCTCAAAAATTATAATTTTGTCAGTGTTACTGATGAAAACATCAGTATATCTGTTGTATTTGTTTAAGTGCAATGTGTTGTTTCTAACAAATCCGACGGAATATTGCAGTAAGCTCGCATCTGGTGCCTCCTCATTACAACTTGCCCCCTGCAGAGTAGGTTACCCCTGTTAGTGACTCGCCGTTGGTCATTCCGAGGTTACGTCCAAAGTAATTTTTATCTTAACCTAACCTTTCATAAAGTGAAACCTTCGATTCTTGTTTATAACCACTACTTCATGATTTATTTCAGTAGACGCTTTTCGTACTATATCAGTGCATTGTTCATTGCTGTGAGTGACAGACAAGGTTGAACAATGCACTGATCTAGTGAACAATGTCAGTAAGTAGTGGGATTTTCACCAAGATATATCAATCGAAACAATTGTTAAATAACCTCAAGATGTACAACACACAAACTGCATACATTTTTAAACTTAATAAAATGGCATCTTATAATTTAAGTAAATTTATGAAAAACTTACTGACACGTAACGTTTTGGATCGATCTATATCAGTGTCTCTGATGTTCGCAGCATATTTCTAAACACCAATTATTATTTACTTGAAACTCTTTATAGTTTGTGTAACCCAAATACATTTTACGTAATGAAAACAATGGATTAATTATTGTTGCGAATGAGATTTTCAGATGATTAAGACGATGCCATTATAAAGTGTACTTTTTTTATAAAACTTTAGCGACCGTAAGACTATGACGTAAACATACTACGTATTACGAGCAGGTGTTGAGTGCTGTGGCGCTCGTATGCAGATCAAGTCCCCCGCCTTGTAAGGTAAAACTACAGAAATAGGCCAAGGTTCGGCGGCCGTTAATTACTGTTGTAGTTAATTAAAATAAGTCGTTAAGAAAATATTTAATACTTTTAAACCCTCTCGAAATATTAAGCTTGTGTCACGATAGTCGTATTTAAATAATATTATTCTTCTTTCAAAACGTGTAAAATACGCTGGGGTTTGTATTTTGCCAAAAATGTGAACATAAGGTTAACGACGTTAAATATTTGTGGAAGGATTGTGTTGTAAAACGTATTTGGTCTAAACTGTGTATGAATTAAATCGTAGGATAGGTTTGCACGCCCTATTTTCCTAAAACATGTAGAACATCTGTGTCAGTGAAGTTATTTTTTTCATTCTTCAAATTATTAATGTGTGTTGCTAACCCCAGTTTGATTGTACTTTGCGTTTTACTGAGAACTTTGTAGATTGTCAGATATAAATTTTTATTTACAATCGACATTGGTATAATACGTCACTGCACATTTGTTGCTTCGTAAGAGAGAATATAAGGTAAAAAAGTACAGCTAAAATGTTCAGATTAGCGCTTTTCGTTTAATTGTTTTATGTACTTCAAGCACAAGCCAATCTTTAGATTTATATATAACATTTTTCTTATAAGCAGAAATTATTATTTGTTCAATTTTTATTATTAGTGATGTACAGTGACATACCGACACATTCTGGGACTCTAAGGCAAAACTCCTGCTCTTTTTTAGTTTTTTAAATAGTGAACAAAAAACATTTTTCTAAAAGAAAAATATTTTAATTTGTTGGTAAATATTCATAAAACCTAGGTAAGACAAATCCCTCGTAATATTTTGTTTTGTAATATTAAATATGTTTAGCTAGGATTTTATGTTACTTCATTTTCAATTTGCTGCCCTGCAGGGTTATATGTCCCGGCTGCCCCTCTAATACTTACAGCACTGTAGTCCTTTACTAATAAAATTCATAATATACCCATCTTCATTTCTGATTGGAATATTTGTACACATTTCAGTACAATTCTCTTCCTTTCCTAACATTAAAATATTTTTTGTGACGTATTTCGGAATAACAACATTCTCAAACCTTTAAATAGTATTTTTTTTAGATTTGAGAATGGAGTTGTTCCGAAACGCGTCAACAAAGAAACATATTTTGTTGTTAAGAAAGACAGAATAATATTCAAATGTATACTTAACAAACAGTTTACTTATTGTTAGTGTATATTTCTGATTGTTGTGTTTATATTTTTGGTAATGACCGGACCTTTTGATTGGGATTAAGAATCAACTCTCTATGATACAAAAGCATAGTGTAGTAAATATTGTTCAGCAGAATGAGCGATAGACAGACGCCATATAAGTTCGTTTTACGCTGTGCTTCTACACTTCTGTCATAATGCTGACATCACAGATGTATCCTGCACCTGCATGCAGAACTGTCTGACCTTGAGAAAAGAGTCGTCACCCTTTCTCCGTCCTCCCCTCCTATTCGTGGGATGATATAATGATGCGACTCATGCATTTCTCAATAGCAGCATCTGTGTCTTTAATTGTACATTAATTTTCCAATTCTATTGTACTATTTTAACGTTATGCTGGGAGAAACGTTCTGCGATCCGACTTCAGTTATATTCAGCGTGGAGAGATTCCTTTTTCTACGGTCAGGCAGTTTTTACTACAGTCTGAATGGACAAAATAGTACATTTTATTTGTTTTATAAATTCTGAAATTTCTTTAAATGTTAGTATTTCTTCGTGTAGCTAAATTTTATATATTACTCTACATTTCTGAAATTAGAATCAGTTCTCAAAATTATTTAACAGTAATTTAATAACAAGGTTTTATTTTTGTGTGTTTCTGAGGATTTTCTTCATTTCTAAGAATAACGTTTTTGCGATAACGTGCGATGGGTAATATCGATTCCATATAAATACCGATATCTGTACGAACTCCGTTTAAAGAAGTGGATAACCAACGAACCAAATTCCCTCCGTGGGAATACTGGTTAGATTCTCTCTTCCCACCAAGTTAACCGTGTTAAAAATAATACTACTGTAAGAAATAAAATACAAGAAGGAACACTGTTACAAAAAAAGTAACTGAAACCGTTACGTGAATGGTTAGGAACAGGGAGTTGTCTCACTGCCGAGAGTAGCCTACTGCAAGTTCATTACTCTTTGAGTTATAATAAAGTTGTGGTATAAGTCTAATTCCCTTCTACTGCTTGGAATACTTTGTATTCATACAAACTGAATTCAAAATAATAACAGAGAACAAAGAGATATACAAAAAGCCTAATGACAGCTGACGAAATCTTGCTGCAGTAGTTATAAAATTTGGGAAGTAACCAGAGTTGCACAACTTTCCCAACGGTGAGAACAGAGAATTTCGTTGCCTTTATCATCTCTCTGATGATGCAAGTCCTGGCCCATGTCCTGTACATTTATTGTGGGAAATATCCTTACCAATTGTCCTAAAGTGTTACGTAATTAAAGCGTTAAAAGTTATTTCCTAATTCAGTTCCTTTGTCCCTGTTTCGCAAATTGCTGAGAATACTGAAACCTAAAAACTAAATAAATTAATTAGGGCCTAAAAACTTTTATTAATATGTTTGTTTTTATACATTTCAACTCAGAATAATTCAAGAGCTAAGAAATGTATAATTAAAATGCTTTACCCATACCCAAGTAGTTGAGCGGAATAGTTTGCCTGGGCTATTTGTACTGCGTTCCTCTTTCGTTGCTTTCCAAGGGTTAAATATTTGTTTTGGAAATTTATTTTCGAACACCCTTCAAACATGTTAAATTAGTATTTTTTTAATGACATTGCTTCGTAATTTGAATTTTCTTTTACAGTTAGAGTACTTAAGTAAACATTTACGTTTAGTTCTAGTCTACTTTAAAATAATATCCTTGTATTTATTTAGTTTAAAACCAAAATCCTTTTATTGATTTTCAATTAAACCAATATAATTTAATTTTTTTTCTTTCAAACCAATATCCTCTAATTTATTTACTTCCAAACCAATGTACCTGCATTTATTACTCTCCAATTAATATAGCATTATTTATTTAATTTGAAACTAATATCTATTTATTTATAGATAGAGCTGGCTCTATCTCTATTTATTTCACTCGAGCTGGCTTGTGAGTGAAAGTTATAATTAAATAATAAAAATTGTATATTTGTGAGTTGTATATATTTTTATTATTTAATTATATCTATTTATTTACTTACTTTTAAGCCAATATCCTTTAATTTATTTACTTTCAACACATTTCTTCCCTTTTATTTTACTTTCAAAGTATAACCATATTACTAACCGAATTATAAAACGCAAATCCTAATTACAAAGAAATAATTTGTCATCGATTTTTTGTTTACTTTTATTCCTTGAAATTCTGCCTTTACAATAATATATATTGCATTATATGGACAATATTATTTGCTAGTTTACTGTGTGTGTTACCTTGGTTACGAAGAAAGATAAATCCATTGTTCTGCTCATTATTCATGCGTACAACACATTTGTTTTCTATACCCAGAATTTTGTATTTTTAGTTGGCTAAACTGTAAGTGCCGTTATGCTTTGCTATCAGGATTGATCACTGCCTCTGCGTGTTACGCCATTCCATTGATTTAGGGGTTATGCCATTTGCTTTCTTGTTCTTGATAACTATGAAATGAATAGGTACCGAGTTTGTGAAATTGGGATTGAGAACAAATTTGGCTCTATTAAATATTGTTACGAGAAGAACCGAATTGTAAGAAGTTCAAAATAATGTGACATTCTTTCTGTCCTGTTCTTGAAGGAACTTCAGGACAGTCAACAAGTGCTCAAAGTTTCTTAAATATAAAATGTTTATTTCTAAAAATAAGTACACTATAATCAGACTTGATACTCAGTTCACAGCATTATTTTAAAATCGCAAACAATGTGAGAACTTATGTGAAAATAGCATAGGTTTCGTGGTAGCAATGTCATTTAAGAGTCTGGTGGTCATAGACCTACTTAAGATATGAATATGCGAGTTGTTGGATTGTGAGTCATCGGAAAAGAAGTCTTTGCGTTGTCTCCGACACAATGAATTTGTAATCTCCCTCCTAGTATTGTAAGTATGTCAAATTGTGTGAGGTACACATGGGTATGGTATTTGAACAAATATGTTCAATGGAAAATGCGGTTGAAGGTGTTGTCTTACTGAAAGAAGTGAACAAGACCTGAGAGATGCCCTCGATGGTTCATGGCATAAGCGAAGCATAGTGAATAGACAAGAGTTAACGGTCGCTCGTGTCAACAAAAACCACCACATACAGTACTTACTTCTATCACTGCAAATTCTAAAAACCAGCTGTTGTCTACAAACAATCTTCAAAACATTTTACAGGATAAAGCGGATACTGCAGTTTTAAGAAGGAGGAATCGTCACCAGTCAGTATTTCCCTCTTTGTACTTATTTCGTCAACTCTTGTCTAGCACTCTCGCTCACCGAAAATGACAAGCAACGCTCTCTAGCATTCGGCTGCTAAATCTCACTTCTATACCTGCCGTCTTATGCGTTTGGTCTGATCACGAACTGTTCGCCTTATTGGCGTGATATAGTGGTTACACTTAGATATGGGATGTGAAGAGATATGTAAAGCTTCAATGAAAATGGAGCTGAAGATGCTTTAATTGATGAAAATGTACGTGACCTGAGTGTTACTTCTCGATGGTTCATGACATGAACTGTTCGCCTTATTGACGTGATATAGTGGTTACATTTAGATGTGGAATTTGAAGAGACATGTAAAGCTTCAATGAAAATGGAGCTGAAGATGCTTTAATTGATGAAAATGTACGTGACCTGAGTGTTACTTCTCGATGGTTCATGGCATGAGCTAGGGCACAATGATTGAATGACGTCATAGTACTGCGATCAGTACACTCAGAGAGAGCGTTCAAAACATATTCTCTGTCCAGGTAAATTATAAAACAAAAAATTACACTTTGGTCTTACACTAATGGGGCAATTTCGATGAAGGGGCTCTGACCATTGTCAAACTTCTCTCTGAATGTTACGATGGAATATAGGCACATAAATTAATTCGTTTTCCCCGATTACCCACCATGATGTCATCCCACTTACGACGGAGGCGTTATCTACAAGGTTTTCAGCAGATTCATATTCATATTATTATTAATATGAAGTAAGTATATTATAACTTAAATTATTAATTTACTCATCTTCATTTCTGTTAGGAATATTTCTATATGTTTGAGTACAGTTTTCTGCCATTCCTAACGTTTCAATATTCTCCTCCGTTGATGCTTTTCGTACTCTCCGATTTAAGTATGTATTTAAGTTTGTACAGAAATCTTTACTCAAACACACACATATATATATATATATATATATATATATATATATATATATATATATATTATAATTCACTTGATAATTTATACTGTAGGCCGATGTTGGGCGATGAATATACTTCTACAAATCAGTAGCTTAACGCTAGCTTGCATTATTCCAACATAGGTAAAAGATTATGGACAACTTTAATTAATCTATATAAATCCTCCCAACTTAAGGTTTGATCCAAGGGCATATTTAATAATCTTGCTGACATTTTCAGATCATATTTTATCAGAGTACTGTGAACAAATACTGTACTTTAATTTGTGCTATTGGTTGAATATATTTGTATGTGTCCGTTTATCATTGCTGTGTTAAGACATAAACCTTCATGCACATTCCTTATTTGTAGTTGCGACAAATTCCTGTTTTTAAATAGGAACCATCAAACAGATGTTTTTTTACATAAAGAACTATTCGTATGCAGCATGTTTCGTTTTTTGTCCACACGTACAACTCGCTTGCCATTGTTACTTTATGCAACTCGCCATGCAGGCCACTCACATACCTCTTGCACACTCTAAGTTCCGTTCTGGCTTGGCCGCTACTATCCAGTCTCCTTACTACGACTCTCTCCCTCCTCTCGCCTCGACTTTAGCCTCTAACGTTAGCGAAACGTGAACAGCTGTAAGTTTTAAAATTCCACTTCATTCAGTGTCGGTCTGTATATATGAGATTTCTATACAGAATTAATAACTGTGTTTTTTCAGAATAACGGAAAACAAATGTTTGCGGAACAGCATTGATTCTTATACATCTCACCCCCACCCGCTATCACTCGCCGCTTGACGGCCAGATCGGAACTTATAGTCCGCTAGTTACAGTTGTGAAACAAATAGTTTTACGGAAAGCTCTTCATTTATTAACAAGCCCAACATATTGACGAGTCAGTGAAAGCAGATACTTAGAAGGCCCATTTCTGTATTGATTTCTCCTTGAATTCGGCCGTATATTATATAGGATCATTAAAAACGTTTCCCCAGCTACACTAACGGAAGACGTTAGAGTAACGTAAAACATTTGAACATATATCTATATGTTACACTTACATTAAGTAGCACTTAATAGAGATTGACTACGGTCTGAGTTGACAATGGGATACATCTCTCGAGACGGTCGTTTTCATTAAACAAAGTAAGTTGCACTATAAGCAAGTGTGACATATCAATGTATGTCAGGACTTAGTGTAAAACTAGTAGCTCAATTGAAGTACTAGATCAAATTATAGACCAGTTTATTCAAAATTACTTTGACATTACTTTAGTATAGATCAATTATTGGTTCTACATTTTCTTTATTATGTCCTTCGTCTACAATATCTGGACGATATTTTATAAAGTTTTAAGGTAAATATTACATAAATTTGTATTCTTTGTGCAATACCGCGTAAGTTCCTAAACATAATATCATCTTTCGCTGCATGTTTCAAACTGTGATTCTGTCGGTCTGTTGCATTCCTTCGCATCTGTTGCAGCAACACACGGAATGTGAGGAACCCGACCTTAAATAGAGAGTGTTTCTAATGTTGATTACTTTTTCATTCATTATTGTAGCATTTTACAGGTATACTGTAGTATTCGTTCAAGGTGGAACTTCTCATGATATATTGTAAAAAATTAACCTAATTTATTTGTAAAATCAAACTGTTATGCTACAAACAATTTTTTTTTACTTAAAGCATTTTCTCTTATTCAAGTTTTAAAAATAATATAACTTGATAATGGCTTAGTCGTTGCCGTGAACTCATCGCGCAACTTTTTCCGTGTTTTTGTTTTGGCTTGCTCTCTCCATTTAGGCTTTAATCTTCTACTCATAATTATTGACACGAAAGCTCTCACGTTTTCGTGAGAGAAAATGCACACAATAAATAATTAAGTCACGGAAGCCCAGGAATATGGGGCAGATGAGAACAGTTCGACCGGAACTGAAGAGGCCTGGGCCACTCGTCTTTCCGCATTAGCTCGGTGTGAATGGAACGGGCGGACCTGTACAGTTAGAAATTTGAAGCCGTGTGAGTGACGCGAACTTTTCTTCCGCCAAATCATCAAACTTTTGTTTCGAATTTTCATAATCGTTCTTTGTCAAAAATTACCTTTTTTCAAACTCATTTGCAGAGGTGTTTGTTGTAAAATTAATTATGTAAATATCATAATAAATACACAAAAACCTCTTAACCACAAACTTTCTTTATTTTACCCTTATGTACATTTCAGTTACCAAGTAACCATCCTCAGAGGGATAACATACAAAGACTGTATGTTTACGTACAGTCTTCAGTCTTTTTATGTTATCCCTCTGAGGAAGGGTTACTTGTACATAAGGGTAAAATAAAGAAAGTTTCTGGTTAAGAGGTGTTTGTGTATTTATTATTAAATTCAACCACAGAATATTCCTAATAAATTGTAAATATCATATATCACAATCTTATTAAGATCGTATATTTCATGTGTTCTGTTCTGGGATGAAAGGTTCTTAGTTTTATATATTGTTTGTTCTTCCTTTATTACAGGTATTAACATAGTATCTTTTAATTATCATCTTCCGCCTGACTAAGTTGGATCTCTTAATATACTCATTTTTATTTTTCTGTTAGGAATATTTGTATACATTCTCCTGCCTCTCCCAACTGTTTGAGGTTAGGAAAGGCAGAAAAATTTACTCAAATGCGTTAAAATAGTATTTAAAAAATATAAAAATCAAATTATCATAGAAAGTTTTAATTAACTATTTTTAATAATGTTTTCTTGCTACAAAACATATCAGATTTATATTTTCGCTTTAAAGTCATGTGTTTACGCATAGAAACCCATAATTAAACCAAATCGTACCTATATTTTCTTGTACTTGTAAAACGTTATATAGTAACAATATTTTTGAAGAAGCAACTCCCGGATCTTGGATTCCTGAATCCGGTTACCGCTTTAAACCTTGCTATTTACTTTTTTGAAAATATTTATTGCTAACCTTTAAGGATGCCCATAATTTAACCAACAGAAATCAGCAGACAAGTCAGTAATGTGTCGGTTATAGTGTAGTTACCCTCTACCATCCATCTGGAGCTCTTTTTACCATCCATGTGGCGCTATTGGTACCATCCATCTGGTGCTCTTTTACCATCCATCTGGCGCTCTTTGTACCATTAATCTGATGCTCTTCATACCTTCCATCTAGCGCTCTTTGTACCATCCATCTGGAGATCTTTGCACCATCTATCTGACGCTCTTTGTACCATCTGACTCACGCTCTATGTACCATCCATCTATCGCTCTTTATACTATCCAACTTACGCCCTCCACAAGGCACACTTTTACATACATTTCTACCCACACGTTATTGATTTCGGAGGGGACTATATTTTGGGATTATAAATGGATTTAAGGTTTTCTAACTTGCCTACAAATTCCATATTTAAATCCTTCTGCATTCTTACAAAATATTCTATATGGTATATAAACAGCAAATGGCTCGTACAAAGCTACCGTGTAAGATGCTGTTAGAAGAGACTTAAATAGATGTGGCATGTGCAGACGGTCCTTTGAACAATATCATTGTTGGAGATATTAGCGCCACCGACTCGTCAGACATGTGGTCGGCAGATGGCCCGTCATTTAGGCTGCTCCATGCCTGAACCTTTGTTAAGTACGAGCAAAATCACAGCACAAGGCTGATGCTTTTTTAATTATTATCTCCAGTTATTTTTGTACTTGTATTTGAATTATAAATATCATTTGAAGTATTTTAATAAGAACAAATTGACGTTGTAACACTTATACTGTGAAGTAAATAATTAATCCTTAGTATGTGGGACATGCATATAGTAAGATAACATATACCTACTTCTATAGGTGTATTGCATTAGTAAATCCTTAGTATGGGGGGCTTGCACATAGTAAGATAATATATACCTACTTCTATTGTTGTATTGCATTAGTAAATCCTTAGTATGGGGGGCTTGCACATAGTAAGATAATATATACCTACTTCTATTGTTGTATTGCATTAGTAAATCCTTAGTATGGGGGGCTTGCACATAGTAAGATAGTAAATACCTAATTCCATTGCTGTATTGCATTAGTAAATCCTTAGTATGGGTGGCTTGCACATAGTAAGATAATATATACCTACTTCTACTGTTGTATTGCATTAGTAAATCCTTAGTATGTGGGACACGCACATAGTAGGATAATATATACCTACTTCTATTGTTCTATTGCATTAGTAAATCCTTAGTATGGGGGGCTTGCACATAGTAAGATAATATATACCTACTTCTACTGTTGTATTGCATTAGTAAATTCGTAGTATGTGGGACTTGCATATAGTAAGATAATATATACCTACTTCTATTGTTCTATTGCATTAGTAAATCCTTATTATGTGGGACTTGCACATAGTAAGATAATATATATCTACCTACTTCTATAGGTGTATTGCATTAGTAAATCCTTAGTATGGGGGGCTTGCACATAGTAAGATAATATATACCTACTTCTATTGTTGTATTGCATTAGTAAATCCTTAGTATGGGTGGCTTGCACATAGTAAGATAGTAAATACCTAATTCCATTGCTGTATTGCATTAGTAAATCCTTAGTATGGGTGGCTTGCACAATAGTAAGATAATATTCTATTGTTGTATTGCATTAGTAAATCCTTAGTATGGGGGGATTGCACATAGTAAGATAATATATACCTACTTCTACTGTTGTATTGCATTAGTAAATCCTTAGTATGTGGGACACGCACATAGTAGGATAATATATACCTACTTCTGATGTTCTATTGCATTAGTAAATCCTTAGTATGGGGGGCTTGCAACATAGTAAGATAATATATACCTACTTCTACTGTTGTATTGCATTAGTAAATTCGTAGTATGTGGGACTTGCATATAGTAAGATAATATATACCTACTTCTATTGTTCTATTGCATTAGTAAATCCTTAGTATGTGGGACTTGCATATAGTAAGAAATATATACCTTCTTCTATTTTTGTATTGCATTAGTAAATCCTTAGTATGCGGGACTTGCATATAGTAAGATAATATATACCTACTTCTATTGTTGTATTGCATTAGTAAATCCTTAGTATGGGGGGCTTGCACATAGTAAGATAATATATACCTACTTCTACTGTTGTATTGCATTAGTAAATCCTTAGTATGGGTGGCTTGCACATAGTAAGATAATATATACCTACTTCTATTGTTGTATTGCATTAGTAAATCCTTAGTATGGGGGGCTTGCACATAGTAAGATAATATATACCTACTTCTACTGTTGTATTGCATTAGTAGTAAATTCGTAGTATGTGGGACTTGCATATAGTAAGATAATATATACCTACTTCTATTGTTCAATTGCATTAGTAAATCCTTATTATGTGGGACTTGCACATAGTAAGATAATATATATCTACCTACTTCTATTGTTGTATTGCATTAGTAAATCCTTAGTATGTGGGACTTGCATATAGTAAGAAATATATACCTTCTTCTATTTTTGTATTGCATTAGTAAATCCTTAGTATGCGGGACTTGCATATAGTAAGATAATATATACCTACTTCTATTGTTGTATTGCATTAGTAAATCCTTAGTATGGGGGGCTTGCACATAGTAAGATAATATATACCTACTTCTACTGTTGTATTGCATTAGTAAATCCTTAGTATGGGGGGCTTGCACATAGTAAGATAATATATACCTACTTCTATTGTTGTATTGCATTAGTAAATCCTTAGTATGGGGCGCTTGCACATAGTAAGATAATATATACCTACTTCTATTGTTGTATTGCATTAGTAAATCCTTAGTATGTGGGGCACGCACATAGTAGGATAATATATACCTAATTCTATTGTTGTACTGCATTAGTAAATCCTTAGCTTCTTTAAGTTACAGCTTCTGCATTGATTTATAAAATAAATGTTTTGGTTTTTTTTTGTAACGATCAATGAAACCTTTCGATTGAACTTAGTAAAATTACTACAGACATTGATTATAACGATATAACGTAGATATATAAACGAGAACAAGTTTTTGTTGGTAAGTTGTTAGGATTTAGAATGTTTAGTATTTCATGTATAGAAAAATGGATATAGGTTTGTTAGTCGAAATGAGAATATTGTTGCTTTGAGAGATTTTATATGGTTTCTAATTTGTCTATGAGATCTGTTCTGCTTCTTATTTATCAGGGCGTACAAATCTATAGAGATATATTTATATGAGATCAACGACCTGTCTGATTATTTTGTCAATATTTAGTTACTTCATTTAATTGGGTATGTTCTGCTATTTTATACTTGGTGGGATAAGGATATTGGGTTTGTGCTGATCTTAAGGTGCGTTAAGGCACGCTAACTTATATAAATATCACGTAAATTTCCCCTTAAATATCTAAAACTAAAAACATAAACCACCACAAACCACGGATAAATTCTAACGACGCATCGTTACTAAAACTAAATTCATAAAACAAAAAAATGTTACAAATAGGCAAAAACCTAAATAATAACTTGCATTAAAAATGAAACAAGGCAATCTAAAAACATAATACTTTAAATTGATACCGCTATCGAAGAACCAAAGTTCACTCAACACCGTACAAGAAACAACTAAACAAAGAAAGTAATACAGACAATGTACTAAGAACTGTCACCAACATCGAGCACAAAACGACATCGTTCTCACCAAAGTAGATAGAACAAAACAACAGTAATGATTAACGCTAATAACCTAAATGATAAAATCACGGAATTCATCTTAAACAATATATCACAACAAAATATCTAAGAAATGTAAAAAATTATCAATCAAATAATTTTAAAAAACTTGAAACATAACTTAACAATAAGTGGAAAATGTTATCTGACACGCACTAAAAGTACTCAACCTCTAAACTGACCCAAAAATCGACAAATCAAATATCTCCATCCGACCAATTATAAACTACGATAATGCTCCAGCACAGAAACACATGGGCAAACTACTTGACAACCAGACAACTAATTGATCTCAGTTATAGACACACAGGTGAGAAACAAGATAGATCTCATAAACAAAATTTAAGACAAATATTTACAACAGAACCTTGTTAAACGGACCCTTTTAAACCGGGCGTCGCTTATAACGGACTGTGTTTTAAAGATCTTTGAGCCATCCGCGTAAACGAGACTTATATTTACTAAAACAACCTCTAAACACTTACAAGATGTTTTAGAGCTGTCGTTGAATTTTACGTTGCAGTAGCCGCAGCAAAGTATTTACTCTTTTTTTTTTTTAATAAACCTTATACATGCTAATAACAAAATTACATTTTTCTTTCTTTGTTTGATTAGTATTTTAACCACATAACAATAACGCTTTTCCTTATAACAGACTTTCATTAAAACTGACAGCCTTCCAAGTCCCAATCACTTCATTATACCAAGGTCCTGCTATTTACCAATATTTCTACGGCTGAAACATTCCAAAATCCCAACTCTATATATGTTTACTTCAATTTCAAATTCCACAAGTTTTAATTTTACTATATTCAACAAAACGTAATACAGTAACAATAAATTCTTAATGTAAGATATAGAATTATAGATTTTTATAATAAAAATCTAACTTTATATTACTTTTGATATTACTACTACAGCAATACTACTTGCTGTAACCTTTTAGTAATTGAAAATATTTAGTTCTTGTTTCAGAGACACGTTTCCAATTCCCTAGGTTTAACGAGCGATTGCTTTACAGATATATATTATCTGGCTAGTAATGCTTCCTTAGCATTTTAGTTTGCATCTTGGCATTTCTTATGTACTTATCTTTGACGTCATCGTGCTCTTATCGACTAGTGACTTAAGCGATATACGCCAGCACGACGTCATTCATTACCTAAAATATATTGCACTATGTACAGTTCTATTTATTCCATATTTAAGTTAATCTTTTTATCTGTGTAATCCATATTCGTCGAAAGGCCTTAAGTTCTCACAGGTCTACGAATCGTACAGTCTGTGTTCTGAGAGTACAGTCAAAGAAATAATGAAAAATTGAAGCTTCTTTGTTATTTAAACATTTAAAACAATTTTCATTGTATGTTTTCTCTTGGATAACAGAAGCTTTGAACTAACACCAACGTCCCTGTTGATTAACCAGCTTATCATCCGCTGGGCGTCTAATGGGCTGCTAATAAGCCTAACCCAGTTCTCCTGACCTACTGCGTGTGTGCTGCACAACTTTCCTTCTTGGGTTTACACTATTGTACAGTATTGGTAAATATTCAATTCTTCCTACTTTTCTAAACTGCTTAGTTTAAAGTTTACGTACGGTACTAAAACTAAAGCGGCTTGAACGCTATGAGACCAGGGCTGTGGAAAAAATCTTTTGTCATCGACTTTAAGCACTTTCTCCCGTTAAGAATAAATTCTTCAATTACATACATAAACGTAGATTATTTTTCTCTATATATTCTTCATTTTAGGGAGTTCTCTTCACAAATATTGTTTACTAACCTTTGTCTTGATCTGTCATATTTCATTTTTAATTTTTGGTGCAAACCTTATTTCGTAATTCCTCTTCCTGCCGATAGTTTGTTAGCGTGTCTTACATTTTATCTTATTTATTTTGTTGTCATTTAACTGATGTTTACGAACTTTGATATATACGTTTATTTGGACTGTTAACAATCCCCTTTGCCTTATTCCAAGAATTTCATGTCAGACAATTGTGTTTTCCTCGTATAATTTTATTATTTTTTTACATGTTTTATGTGTCTAATGTTTTATAAACATATATAGTTTCATGTTTATAGAGTATGTTTGTAGTGTCGTAACCATATTCCTAACTTATCGCAGTAAATAAAATTAATCACTTGTTATATTACTTGTCCATTTAAATCTGTTTTTGATCGTAGAGGTATATCTTACAATACTAGCAATTTTACAAGCCTTCTTTCTGTAATAAAAAATAGTGGATTGCATAGAAAGAGTATTTCTGGATTTCAAGAGTTATTAAAATTATTTCCTGATTGAATTTATTAAGTTATGCTGTAGAATATGTTATGTCAGTTCTTTATTACGGTATTTTAATTTATTTTTCATTATTATTTTTCATAAGAGTGAACGTAGCTGTAAGTACGAATACGGGCTCTGGGAACGTAAAAATGTTTGAAGAAATACGTGTTCTTTGAAATTATATAAGTTATGTAATATTAGTATTACGTGGCAATTAATATCAACAAACGTACAGTCAATGGACTTTGTGTGTTTTGATAAGAGAAACACTCAGTCTGCAATTCAATTAAACTTTCGCTTTTCCTTGTATACATTCACGGAAACGTTTATAAATTCGTGAATTGATAGTTTGTTGGATTTAGTTTTATATCTAAGTAGAAATGATTAATTACAAACATAAAAATACACTTGTTTCTCTTAATGGTTTTATTAAGACGCATTTTAATAAAAGCAGCTAGATATGGCCGAGTGGTCTTGTGAGTAGAGCACTTGATTGCTAACCTAAACGTCCTGGGTTCGATCCGCCTACTGCCGAAATATTTGCGTGCTTTTCACCTGTGTAAATGTGACCCAGGGACAAACCTAGGGTAGTAGTGGGAGGTAAAGAGTAGTGCTGGCCACATTACTTTCCTTTCCGTATGACAATTGTATACAGGGAGTTATTTTTATTACTAAGCATTTGCTATTTAATAACTAATCGGCAAATATTATTTTCTTAATAATCCTTACTATAAAAAAATATTGGAATCAACCCGATTACCTCAAAAATAATAAAAAAATAACTGATAATACAAGTTACCTAAGATTAAACCCTTGTTTACATTTCGATGCCCATGTCATCATGATCAGAGGAGCCTATTACAAAATTGCAATCTAGATAACAATAAGTTACAAATTATACTGACCTAAATGTACCTAAAAGCCCAGTCTAGTTTGTAACTTAATATTTTCTAGATTGTAATTTTTTAATAGGATCCTCTGATGATGATGTCATAGTCATCGAAATGTACACAAAGGTTTAGTCTTAGGTAACTTGTATTATCAGTTGGTTTTGATTATTTTTTATATTATATGGGGGGGATTCCAACATATATATTTTTATTGTATTGTGTTATAATATTTATATACGAAATCTATATATTTAATCATATATATATAATTTAATAATATATTTAATATATATATATAATAAATCTGTAATTTATATAATAAAGAATAATATATCTGTGCTCTTGATATCGTATGTTAATCCTTCTTATGATTTGTATTTGAAAGCCGATAGTTGTTATTGGATATCACACTATTGTCCTCCTAAATGTTGCCTCTCACAGAATGTTTAGGAGGTATCGTACACAGCGTGATTGTACAGCTGATAACTTTGTTTCTAGTGTCAATGAAATGATTTTGACAGTAAAAAAACACCACGACCGAAACTAAAAACATTGTCAGTCACAAACGACCTGGCTACATTAATAAGTGAATCAATACTTTTACAATGACTAGTAGAGTAGTGCGACCAATACTTTTACAAATAGCCCGAGTAGTTTTGAACGTTGAAGCCGATACTGTACTTCATTCGCTAGTTCCTGGTCAACTAGCTAGGTTCAGTTATCAGCATTCCTTTGATTGTTTTTAATAACTAATGGCAGAACGTAGTCATTTATCGTGTTGGTTTATGGGAAGAGCTAACAAGATTTTAGTAAGAATCAAATCTATTCGTTAGGTATAACTTGTAGCCAATAGCAAAGCATTTAGAGCTTAGTTCTAGAACATACAACAATTCTACAATGTTTAGTTCTGAACGTAAAAACATGTTTCTAGTTCCCACTTGCTACTGTATTCTCTTTTTAAAATATATCTTTTCCAACAGGTTTAGAATAAGCAACAGCTAGTTTCCCACAACCGAATATTAGACCCAAAGTAGCTGTCAATCATCGTTAGAAAGGAATTAATCTTGAAGGCGTTAAGTGTTGCGAACTTAATCCCTCTGTTTGGAAGCTACAGGACGTGATAAGGCTATCAATCACTGAATGTGACACCAGTCATGTTGGAAGCGAAGTCATTATGTCTAGTAATTTATCATGGTGTGATCACCAGCAAGTCTTCAAGATGGAGGCCAGCTTTGGGAACCAGTTGGAACCATCACGCGCGGGGTCGTGTAATCTTATCTGTTAGGAAACTGTTAGTTGAATATGCTTTGATTGTGTTTAACATCACAAGACTCTTACAGCTGTAAAGTCTTGGAGATACATACGTCCTTAAGGCAAAGATATTTATCTATAAATGAGAGGTTGCCATTGACAAACTATCTAATCTACTAACAATATCAAAGTAACTAATAAGAAAATATTAATATTTCCAGATAGAATTGTCATCTTTGTTGCTCTATTCGAAACAAGAAGAATTTTCTATGAACCTTGAAAAAAAGACGACACTAGAGAAATTCTTTGTTTGGACTGGTTCAGACGATAATGTCGGATGACTTGACATATACATTAGTAATGTATCATACAGTACTATCAGACAATGCAGTGATTTAAGCAATGAATGTTATATAGTGTTTTTCCATGTTTTTAAAGGAAAAGCTAAGAATTCGTGAGATTTAATTGAATGTGCACATATGTCATTAAGAAATATGTAGCCCTATAAGAATACCATTTGCAGTTAGAACTTTGTCAGTGGCCCAATACTGCTCTCAACAATTTAGCGCAGTTGGATTAGGAGGTTATGGGACAACCTGTGTTATCAGTGACTTGCTGTAAGATTATGTGTTAACATTTTATTTACAGAGCAGTGTAGACAAAATTTTAATGTCAAAAAAGTGAAAAATTTCCTACATTGCTTTAGATAAAACTTTATTAAAAACCACTGAAAATCGAGAAAAGAAATATTTTTTAATAACATTATATCAACTGTATTATGCAATTCACAAACATTTCTTCACAGTAATAGCAGTTGGAAAACCTACTGGAACAGAAGATAATGTCCTGTTTACACAGATACACACTTGTTATTCATAAAACTTGTCCCCTTAAGCTAATGAAACGAGTAAAACAACATATGCAAGGAAATTATTTCCACCGTTGCGAAACATTCACTGCTAAACACATATCAATTCAAAATCAAAGATCATAAATACTTGGAATTTATGCCTCTGCCTTTCTTGCTTTCAAATGTCTTTAAAAAAAAAGTGAATGTTAGGTTTCTGGTCGACTTCCCACGTGCAGTATTTTGCAACAGATTTTAATCAGGCCCATTAATAGCGCCAAAACACGAGCAAATACCTTCGGGTACAAATACCTTTAGGTCCCGCCTTCTGACGTAATTAAATTACTGCGGTACTGCGTAAATTGTTACGCTCAAATACAATATTCATTTTGTCGTCCCACACCACATAGCGTCCGTTAATTTAGATACATCATTATTTTCAGCCTACACCGCAAACAATCTATGAATCATAGTGTAGGTTTTTCGAGCGATGAACCCTTCCTTTGGAGCGAGGGTCTGAGTCAGCACAATCAAGCAGGCTCCAGGCGTCACCTCCCACGGTTTACCGGAGACCACTTTGTACCCAACTTCCACTTCTTCTGTATTATTGTATAATAACGCGTAAGAGAAACTCAGACTGTCAGTTTTCTGATTTGCTGATAAATGCCAGCGAGAAAAGTTCTTTACACCTTTTCCCGCAAAATTCTTGTCCGGTCAATGCATTGTCCTAGCTCTAAGTAAATCTGCCCTTCAACTGACATATTTCTACGTAAAACTGTACCATCATGTAAACGTTGCTGGTAACAAAATACATTATATTTCATTTCAGAACAATATACAACCTGAGTATGAAGAAGACACTGATATCGACCCTTCACATCAACAATATAAATAACAAAATTCCTGACGATTTCAAGTCATTATTCGGTGACGTTCCAAAATAATAATTTTGAATAAAGACAAAATTAACCTAACTCTGCAGTACACGAACCTCTTAAAAACTTTAAACTTTTTCTAAAAACTGACCACTATGTGCCTAATGCATTACCAATAGTTGTACATTGCATCCGGTTAGAATATGCCCTGCTACAGAATAAATTTCGTAGAGTAAACTAAATGGTGACAAGTAAATTGATTTTCATCTGAGAGTAGACTATTGCATTACAGCATAAAAGATGGAGGTTATTTTTTTCTTCACACAATTAGCTGTTTAGCTGGGATTGTTAATATTATTTAAACTAAACCTAACCAAACCAAATAGTTTGTAGTTGTATTGTAATACAGAATATAATAGTTCTTGGTTGTATAAATAAATCTTGATTTTACAAAACTTTGATATGTAAATTGAAGTTATAGGTTTTTTTTAATTCTAAATTTTTCGGTTAATAGTGATGAGTTTGATTTTGATTATTTGTCTCACAATTCTGAGGAATCTCTATGCCGACGCGCGCGCGTGTGTGCGTGCGTGCGTGAACACGCGTATGAGTGTGCAAGTGTGTCTTTGAGTGGGGGGGGCGTGTGCGTGTGTCTTCAAAAATATTTTTATATTGGCTTCACCATACAAAACGAATTACATGACGGCACTTCTTAATTATTCAGATTTACATATCTTAAAAATACTTCCCCAAAAGAAAACAGTTGATTATAAATGTTCTAAACCAGATAGCCTATAGAGTTGGTGAATTTTAAAAATGTTAACAATCCTGTTAAAAGTACAATCCCATCAAGATAGGTTTCATTTTTTTTAAAAATGAGTTACCTAACGTAAGCTATACAAGTATGGCCTGAGATAATGAGGAAACAATTTCACTTCAGCAATCGGCTAGTTTATCTTAGAAACACATCCTAGACAAATAATTTGCAGTTATTTTTTTATAATTGTTCAGTAAAAATAAAATTAACGATGTACGTTGTGTTTTAAAATTTATGTTATGTTTGTAGTCTATATTTTAAATTCTCACCATTATTTGTGGTTACGACATTTCAAATAGCTTTTTTTACCTAGAATGTATGATTAAGCAGCATGTATAAACCTAAAAAAAATTCGAAGGGTGCCATATATTGCATACAATTACCGTATCTGTTAAGGATGAAAAGCCTAATTGAACTATTTTATTATTCTCTTTCTAATTGCAGTTCTCGCTCTAAATAATCGTAATAAGTCTTATTATTCAAAGCTTTAAGAAGAAATAGATCAAAGCTTGGACATATTGCACAGCTGTCATTATCTATTCTGAGAGGAAGTTGGCAAAAACAGACCAGTAATCTTTGGAACTTCCTATTTCTTAACCAATCCCCTCCTCGGCGATAGCCTTATTATGCAGCCGCATAAAACTGGGCGCGTGAGCGGGCATTGTTTATTGTTGATGACGACTATAAAAATCTTGTTAAATTTCTCGGAATTATTCAAATACACTAATCTCTCTTTACGATCGACAGTTTACACTTTTTTTTCTACTCCAAAGGGATTTCTGATTTATCGTACATTTTCTTTGTTTTTGTGAGATAAAGCTCCCGTCGCTGCAAAATATTGCAACAATGAGTTATTGTTTGTTGAAATTATCTGCGAGTACACGGTGTAAGTTACGATGCAAGCTGAAAGCACAACTGGTTACTTCGATCTCGGTTGTTTTGTGTTTGACAAGTGTGTTTATTATTATTCTTAGACTATAATTATTGCTATTATTACCGTTGCTATTATTAAGGAAGCTTAGCAAAGGTCTATACGTTTTGTTCTCTATAGGTTGTAAAATGTGGTTGTAGGAAACAGAAGCAATTGCCAGCCAAGTTGATACGTTTATGAAAATGACAAAGTTAGTTACATAGCATATAGCCTATAAGATGCATATCGTCATTTCTTGTATTCTCCTCTTTGGAAACAAATATATACGTTTCCAGATACTATTAATTAGTTTTTGTGGTTAGTAAAAAACGTGTAATAAATAATCCGAGGGTTTACTGTATTTTCTAGCCTTGGTCAAATTAAGTGAATTGTTTCATTAGATATAAATCAGTTAAAAAAAACAATATCGGCATGGACCTAGCCTAACGTTACTGGCGTAACTTCATGTGACCTTGGTTTTTTAAGAGGTTGTTTTAAAATTAATTCACACCGTTTATCTTTTGAAGGGGGGGGGAGAATTGGAAACCCATGTTATTTTTAAAATACAAAGTAGTTGCGTTTTCGCAATAAGTGACGAAATATATAAATGAGAAGATCGATACGTGCTTATGATGGACTTATTGTAACATTGAAATACTTGGGAACTCCCAGAGGCTTACTGATTAGAAATTTTCAGCGATATCTCCTTCATCGTTTCTGGAATATGGAATTTTCTGTCTGCAGCGTGATTTACGTATCATTTACATGCTCAGACTAACACGGGTTTGTCTGAACAATTAAATTGTGTGTCTGCGTCAAATCAACCCCCCTCCCCCGCGCTTCGTACTTATTAATTGTGCCAGCTACGTAAAGAATAGTTGCAATAAGTACTTTTTAAGTTTATTTAGTATAATGTCATTATTAATATTTTGTATAGTAATTTGAAATTACTTAAAAATCATAAATTTAAAATTAACTTTATAACTTAAATGACTTATATCAGGGACTACAAGAAAATAAAGGTTATACTTGTGCAAAACTGTAACGATTTTACTTTTTGCAGTTTGAACCGGTGATATCTCTTAGAATTGGCTTAAGGACTGTAATTAGCTGTCAGCTGTCATTGTTATCAGTCCAGTAAGCCCGGTATTTAAATAAACTGATTGGTTCAATAATTGCCGAGTTGTACGTTTAATAATTGGAACCTGTGTTAACTTGATTAGAAAGTTGTGTACACAAACTTAACGAAGGTGAGCGAAAGTGCTGCAGACGCAAAGCCGGATTGCCGATGTTAAGTTGGGTTCGAAAGCTGTGGTCCCACTCACTTGTGGACAAGTTGATCGTCTGTAGCGTTGTAGCTTGTGTTTTGTGACCTTTCTTGTCACATTTTGTCAACAATATACTACAACTAAAATTGTTTACATTGTTGCAATTTAAGGCTCTTTCCTTCAGTTCCTACAGTTCCATTGAATATCGTGCAACCTAACATCAGCAGAGGCAGATTATGTCGGACAAGTACTTGACTTGTATTGAATCGAAAGTTCACTCCCAGTCTACCAGAACCTTCCATTTATTCCAGACATATATTCCAATACTGTTTCTGAAAGGTCCGTCGGATATCTTTCAAATGATCAAGGTGCCAGGCAACTAACAGAGTTCTTAAATCTAGAATAGTTTTAAAAACCTTTTTGAAACTATTCACTTCTATCACATTATTTATTGTTTTGTAATTACACTTTCATGCAACACGATGTTTAAATATTTACAGAAATAACAATAAACAAAGATTACTTCTCATTTATTAATTTCAAGAAGTTGTGCGGTAAATCCCTGTGGAGTGGCAATACGACAATCTGCAACCCTCTTGGTTAGTTGACGGTCGCGTAAAGTGAAGCAAACCTCGGTCATTATCATGTTGTGTATAAACCTTGGTTAGTTGACAACTTGGTAATTTGAAGGAGCCCCGTTCTATCAGCGACATATTGTCATATATTTTGAATGCGTGCGTCTTCTCTGCTAGTTTTTCTATACAAATTTTAATGAATCGTACCAACGTCAATTCTTTCTGCAATCATTTTCTCGAGGATAAATAGCAGACATCTGTTTATAGCTCCGATAGTGAATAAGTAAACTTCAGATATGCGACCCTGAACTCGAGATGTCACATCTTCCTTGTATTCTGTACCAGAGAGTTGTATCTACCTTTTTCACAATCTTCTTCTATCCTTCGTTCCTTCCTAGGCGGTGATGGACGTAATGCGTGATCGCCATGAAACTGTAAAAGTACAGTGACTCCTGCCTGTGGTCGCCAAGATTCATAGTTCATGAGTAGGGACAACGGTCGTCTGTGTGTTCCATGGGTGGGGTCGTATCTACTCAGTGAAGAAATTAGTATGTATGCGAGTGGTCTGTTTGTAGAACCTTGTTGCTAAGTGTCGGAGGTATTGTTTAATGAAAAATACTTTCAAGTCAGTGTTAAGTAGTGTTAATCTTGTATGTGTTGGTGCCTCCCTTGAAACGTTTAAGCTTATTGAGAAGGGTTACCAGTTTAGACAGTAGAGCGCAGCACGAACTCGATATGGCTAACTGAAATTGAGACTACCTGAAATTACCTATGTTAATTAGTAACTGAGGCCTTATTGTTGCTGTGTAATTATGGCTTGAGTAATGGGCAATATGTTTTCTGTTCATGCTGCCAATAGAGAAATTGAAGAAATTATTGTAATTATGTTTAGTTGAAAGGTTTGTTATTTCATGAGAGGGAACATTTATAAACTATCGTTTGGAAATTTTTAAACATTATTCTTTTAAACTGATTAAATTATTGTTTTTGTAACTACATACGATTTGTTAAAGTAAAACTACGAGCCGATGTGCTTTAGTTTAGTGGATATGAGCGTGCCAGGATATACTAAGGAATGTCACAACGGTGCAGTTTGCCTTCGGATTGACTGATTGTTCATTGTCAGTGTAATTACAGGCAGGATTTCCCGTTCCGGTCGGCTGTGAATTAAATCTTCTATTTGCCGTGTTTTGTTGTGAGGCGAACTTCTCAGTTTGTGTAAATGACTTTGTGGGAGTGGTGTGCGGTGTGTTCACGGCTATCAGAAAATTATAACCGAAAATAGCTGTTATTTGGTACAGGTGAGTTGTCAGGCCTCGTGTTTCATGTTAGGGCTACGGTGGCGCCTGTAAGTGATGTGACTGTAATTGTAACTATTAGTATAATCATAGATTGTTGACGTTACGCAAATTGTTGTTATCAAAATGGCGGTAGGGTCTATAGGAGTGAATGTTTATATTGCAATCAGCAGAAGGAACATTGAACAATGTCTTATTAACCTTGTCTTTAATAAGACCGAAATAATCTTAAATTTAGCAAGTGCGGATGTACTAAATCATAGATTTAAACACTAATAAATACAGATTAGGCTTATATAAGCTTAGATACTTTAATCCAAAACAGAGATATCAAATGAATAGAGACAGAGAGATCTTTTCGTAAGTAATAAATACATTCTGATAATTTTATTATTTGTGGAAGATAATTAGAATATCATTAAAAAAAAAAAAGATTTTTCAATGTAAAAATGTGTTACATAATTTATTTTATTTTTATCACTTTTATACGGACAAACCCTTATTAATTGCCTTATCTATTACATTTAAGCTGCATTGAAACAATATTCCCAATGTTATTAAATATTCGGTTTGCCTTTAAAATTGTAGCTTTTCCAGGAATCAAGATTGAAACGATTTTCGCCTAAATTGGGATCTTCATAGTATGTTTAATAATTATTATAAACTTTGCTACACAATTATTAACAATAAACAGTTTTTTAATTCACTTTGTTCTGCAATTAAAGTAATATTTTAAATTATCAACTAAATATAACAAACTTCACGTAAATATTCTGTTTCCTACGTGTCTGAATGTGAAAGCAATCAACATGATGTTATGCTCACTGGTGATAACGACTACTTTTTTCGAAATGCGTATGAGAAAATAAATTATTGGTTCTGAATTAGTCTCTTTATTATTTTAGTATTACCTTTGTTCAAATTCTAAGCTCATATTTTTTTTTCTTGTATTTATGGTTATTTAATTTTTACTCTAATAGAACGAAGTTGTACTAAATACACTTGCTAAGGTACATACACTGTATTTAAAATAACATTTTATTATCTGAACGGGGCAATCCTTCATCTCCTTGAAATACACTTTGCAACTCATTAACGCCGACAATCAGCATTGTTTCTCGATTTTACGTAGGCGCCTACCCACTCGCACTTAGTAATATCCATTAGAAATATTACGTCGTACTTGTAATCTAGGCTTATAATCAATATTTACTATCATTGTTGGCAGCAGACGTTATTTCTCCTCTATACTCTGTAAATGTTGCAATTAAATTGGCTACTTTGGCGGAACAAGGAGACAAAATGTCTTGATTGCATATTTGTTGTGGGTTCCATGCCAAACATTTCTTGAAGATAGCCTCATTATAGCATTTTCTACACTAGTTAGGCCTATGACCTGACCTAGCTTAGAGCAGTTCTAGTCTAGTGAGTTTTGTTTCCAGTTTTATTTATTATTCTCTTTTACGGAGAAATTAACACATCGTATTTTAGTAGTCTTCCAGTATACTTTCATTCAGACCTAATTAAAATAGTCCCTGTTTTAAATATTTTATACATTTTATAATTTGTGGAAATCTGTATTAAAATATAACTTTTCAAATGTATAAGTTGAGTTTATTATAACACTCCTAAAAGGAGGACGTGTGTGTTTTGTAAGATCTCAATGTTTTCTTGTATATCTATTACTATAAACATCTTGTAACAAGAATAAGTTTAGTTAAAATGTTCATTATCCTCCAGTTGCTTTTCGCCAACAAATATTGTCAGCATTGTCAAGGGCTTGTTACTACGTTAAGCGATAACACGAGTATCGTATTCCGATAGCACGAGCGCTCTGGCAATTAAATACAAATACTTTTGTTGTTGATATGATTACCTTTTGTTGTTGTATTTTGCTCATTGTAATCCAATATAGTAAATCTTATCGTAATCTAGCGAAGCCTATATTTGACGTATTTCACTATAGTCTAGCCTAACCTAACCGTAACTATTTTGCTCTGTTTAATCTCATGCAATATACCGAAACATTCTTAGACAGGCTGGCTGAATGTCGCGCGTGTCGCGTCTTTTTCTGGCGGAAACGCACTTGTCTGCACGCTATAAATCCACGCTTGGTTGTATCGAATGTTTTTTCTTTGTGCAAAAACACACGACCGAGAGGAATGAATTAACTCGAGAGACATGCAATGCCAGTCGACGATCTGATAAACTGGATAAATATTTAACAACTAAAGGCACGTTGCCTCTAAACAGAAACAAAAAATAGCATCCATTTATACAGTTATGATTAAGAATTTTATAAATAATTCCTTTATTTTTTGTGTTTCAACAAAAAAATTCAGTTTTTTATTAATTTTTAAAAGTAAGTAAAACATTTAATGTTTAGTTTGTTCAGATAGTTTCAGTTTTACATTTTAGTTTATACTGTTATTAATACTAATATTTGTATAAATATTGTGCATTCTTTCGTAAAATCTACTTTAGCAAGCATTGCTTCTAAATACATTTTTCGTCCAAAACTTAAAATGATGGTTAATACAAACGTAATACTTAACAAACACTGCATCAGCACCGATTTTTTCATTGTTATGTTATGTTACTTAAAAGCCTGATTCAACAAGTACAAAATATATATTAAACAAACCATGAATATTGTTTAAAATTTAAAAAACTACAAACATAATCTCGAATAGTTTGAAGTTCCCAACACACTCGAAACTATATGATGTATCCTACATTGTATTCCCGAGCTGGCCCGGATATGCCTTATCTTTCCCAGCTGTTTCCTTAACGTGAACCCTACTAGCATCCCATTAAGTGAATTGACTTTCTTCCATAATCATAATTTCCAAAATTCTATTAATTTTTTTCAAAAAAAGAACGATACCAAACAAAATTTGTTAATTTTTTTATTTTTACCGCACATAAACAGACTACGCCTATTTTGTTTTTTTTTCTTAATTATTTCGTGTTTTGTATCTTTCTTATATTTGTACATACTTTTGAAATATTTTATAACTTTTGAAATATTCTATAACTTTTGAAATATTCTATAACAATTTGGAAATTACAATTAGAGTAAGAAAGTCAATTTACTTAGGAAGGCCCCTAATACATGACTCATTAAGAAAACAACTGCGACTGGAAGAAAGTGATAAGCCACATCCGAATCCACAAGACAGGTTACATTATACAAATAATAGTCATGTACGTCTCAACATACGTATGCTATTGCTGGCTAAGAAATGTAAGGGCTTTGGGTTAGTAAACGTAGAAAAAAAATTTTGTTTTAATAACAAAACTCGTCCAAATTGATATTTTGTAGCTATATAGTAAATCGAAAAAAATCTCAGTTGATCCAGGATATCTATCAGTTACCAAGCAATTGAAGTCCGTAATTTGCCGTTTTGTATCTACTTGTTAAAGTTTACATCAGCATGTAATTTCCCTAATGACCGCCTATTAGGTATATTTAATGGCGCTAGATTACCCTTCTTTTTAGAACACCATGTTGTTAGATACCACTAATCTTTAAGGCCGCATTACATCATGTCGTAGAGAAGTTATACTGCCTTGTGCATACAATTTTCTGTATTTAGCCTGTTAGAAATATGGCTTCTTTAAAGCAGCTTTGGACACTAATCTTCAATCATTGTGTCGTTACTGATGGCATAATCCGACAACTTTCCATCTGATGTCTGCGCACTCCCTCCAGCTTTTCTCTAATAATAGTGTTACTAGATCTATTTCTGTGACTGTCAACCGTCCGGAAACTTGCCTCCAGTCACATAAGTTTAGTAATGACGACTCGCACATACTACGTCGGTCACGTACTTACTCGCGAAGCACGTTCTCCACCACTCTCGCACATACTTTACCTTCAGAGTGGCACACAGCTGTTTATTATTTATTTAGTAGTCCCAAGTTGTTTGAATAACCGTTAACGTTTTATTATATGTCTTCTAATGTGGGAACAAAACTTCAATTTCACAATGTCACGCGTTAAAGAAAGGTTTTACAGCTTTTTCAAAATTAATTCATTAATTAAATTTAATGAATTAATTTTAGTTTTTATGGGAGAAAAACCTTTCACAAAATAGGCAAAGTATGCAATATAGTTATTTCGAAGCTTTTGGCTTAAAATGAGTGATAACATATAATTTCATGTTGTAGGTTATGTGGTAGAACAGCTGTTTTAACGCATAGGTTATGTTACTCTATTTATATAATTTGTAATTATTTAATAAAAAGTAAATAAAATAATTTTTGAACCTTAATAGGAATTGGCTTTTAAAATTTGTGTTTATCTAACATTTTTTAAATTATTTAGTTTTTCTGGATGATAAATATTAGATATATTTGAAAGTAACTTTAAAAAAATAAGTATTATTTTTCACCTTTACTTTATACTTGTGGTGAGACTAGTTAGGTAGTACTTATTTCTTACACTAGACTAGTTAGGACAAGATCAGTTACTCTCTGGAACATTTTACCTCGCCTTTTTTTCACAACACCCTAAAAGTACTTTTTTGTAGTAAATATTTACACATGCTTTACCTTCTATTCTAATTCTCAATAAACTATTTTCAACGTCAATATCATGTCTAAAAGTGCCCATTTACCAAAAGTGCCTAGCTATGGTAGCGAAAATTAAAATACCAACTAAAGGCAATTGTGGCGTAATTTTAACTACACAAACTATTTATATTACGCACAAATAATTTTTATTTAATTAAATCCTAGTATACGTTTCGAATAAAAATCAATCATTTTCAAATTAATGTGATACAACAGTAATTTATTTTTTCTTTTATTATGCTACATAGCGTCAATTCCCCTCTAGGTATGCATAACCAAATGATTTTACATATTATAAAAATTGTTTTTAATATTTAAGATTAATTTTTTTTTAATTCAATACTATAAGAGGCTAGACACATCTCTTTATTCAGTTAGGAGCAAGTCTACTTTGCTCTGGCCACGTGATATTCTAAGCTTACTTTAAACCCAGTTCACTCAATCATTATGTAATTTCCTTTTCCTATCTAATTACATCTACCATTTCTTCTTTTTTTCATATAAGTGATGTTACAGTTAATCACCTTCTTATAGAGAATATGTCTACTTCAGGTAAACGGATCTGTCCACACAGTGCTCCTTTTTCTAATAACAGGAGATCAAAATGTGTTTTTCCTCTTCCTATCTGATTCCAAATTCCTGTCTACTGTTCCTTATTCAATTACTTCTATTACCTCAGATTCTCTTTATATATATCTTGCACAAATTTGCTGTCTTTAATAAAACACATTTTATTCATCCATTCAAGTTCAAATACATTTTTCATTTAAACAATACTAGATGCCAATTGATGTTAATAAAGTTTTCTCAAATATTTATTCAATAATTAGATTTAAAAAGTTGATGACTCGATCAGTTTCGAACTGAATGACTACATGTTTGAAAACCAGCACTTTGGCACCGAACAAACTTACCCGCACCTACAAATCTAGTATTTAAAAATGTATATGAAATTATAAAGGGAAGGTTCTTTACAATAATAAAGTATTACAAGAGATGGATAGAATGAGAAATTATAGATCACCATCAGCTTCATAAATTAGAAAAAAGGAAGGGAATAAATACTAACAAACAAAAATAATAGTCCAACACCATATACAGCAGCGGTTCTCAACCTGGGGGGCGCGCCTCCCTGGGGAGGCGTAGAAGAATTCCAGGGGAGGCGTCAACAACTTTTTAAAAAAATTGAATTTTATGTTGGACACAAAAACACAATCATTGAAATTTCTTTATAGCTTAATAGAGCTATAAGGCTCTATTTCTTTACTCAACGAACTTTTCTTCCTTTCCAAAATCTCGTCGATGATACCCAAAGTCTTCCAAAATACCTAGTAAATAAAATGAAGGACCTAATATCTGAGCATTTGTTGTCTCTGAAGAACAAAATTGGAGCCTATTTCCCAGATATAAGCTTGGAAAACTGGGAATTCAAGTTAGCAAGAGACCCCTTTCAAACCAACATTGATATACCTCCTGATCACATTCAAGAACAAACAATTGACTTGCAATGTGATTCCAAAGCTAAATTGGTTTTCTCAAACATGGATCTCGAAGATTTCTGGCTAATATATCTTCCTGTTTACCCAGAAGTAGCAATGGAGGCAGTCAAGTTGCTTTTACAATTTCCATCAACTTATCTATGCGAGACAGGATTTTCAGCCCTGGCTAATATAAAATCTAAATATCGAGCCAGACTAGATGTGGAAAGTGACCTGCGGTGTTCTTTGTCAAAATTTCATCCAAACATACAAAAAATAGTTAACGAGAAACAGTGCCAGCCCTCACACTAGCACTACAAAAGTAGCGAACATTTTTCTGGTTATTACTTAAACATATTGTAAGTAAATTTATCATATATAAGTCTAAATTAACTTGATCCGTGAAGGGAGGCGTGACCTCACACCAAAATGTGAAGGGGGGCTCAGAGCCTAAAAGGTTGAGAACCCCTGATATACAGGATAGGAAAAAAACGGAAAATTACAAATAAATTCGCTCTCTATTTTCCCTCTTTATATTGTGAATATCTCATGTATATACATATTTATGTTAATTGTAATTATAAAATAAAAAGTAACTAAAATAAAAACTCTTAATATACTCATCTTCATTTCTGTTATGAATATTTCTATATGCTTGAGTACAGTTGTCTGCCATTCCTAACCTTTCAATATTCTTCTCTGTTGACACTTTTCAGAATACTCCATGTTCAAAACTTAAATCGTACTCTTACATTGTTTGTTGAACCTTATATTGGCTATCGTCTTGTGTAATTTCCGAATATTAAACTACAATCTTTTAACAATCATCGTCCGGCTGACTAATAATATACTCATCTTCATTTCTGTTAGGAATATTTCTGTATGTTTGAGTACAGTTGTCTGCCATTCCTAACCTTTCAATATTCTCCTCTGTTGACGCGTTTTGGAGTAACTCCATTTTCAAAACTTAAATCGTACTCTCAAAAATGCTCCGAAACGTGTCAACAGAGGAGAATATTGAAACGTTAGAAAAGGCGGAAAACTGTACTCAGACATATATAAAATACAACCTTTTTGACCTCAGTAGGAATTGATTTTTAAAAAAAATGTGTAATTTAATTGTATCTTTTTCTCAAGAGGGTGTCATATATTATGACGCCTATAGGCATATATTGAACACGTTAGAGAGTAGGGCTGCTTTGGCTCCCGTGACGTCATAATATCCCACTTCTACCCCCTACCTGGGGTTTTGCCCCTACCTATGTTCACAATGTTTTCCTATTTTAATAGTAATAGTAAAATAATGTTATTATCTTGAGTAACACCCAGAGTAAAAATATTCAACTATTCCTATTTCTTAGATGCTATTGCAACATGTATAATTATGTGCCTTAGCCGTAGGATATTGATTTACTTCTATTTTTTACTCAAATACATTATTAACACCAAATGATAGATCTTAGCCTTTATAAAATTTATTCAAATCAAAACGTCTAGGAGCGTTCTCGGTCGAGCATATCGCCATTTCATTCTCAAATTGACCCACTTTCACTCGTATATAATCGCCGTTTTTCTGTAACTCAAAGCTTTTGCAAAGGTCAGTAGAATGTAACTACGCAAACTTTATATAATCGTAGAAAAAAAAACTTCCAGCATGAATTATAGGTTCATCAATCAAATAAAAAAGGACAATTTTGTAGGAAGAGACGCAATATAGGATTATCATAAATATTCTTGTTTCTGCAATTCCGGTATCGGTAAATTAAGATTTTCCAGTGTGAGTTGAATCTGTGATTTTATAAACGTTTTCACGTTTGTCAGATTAATCATACATAGCGTTACATTCAGTTTTATACACCATTATTTTCATTATGTGTTTCTTCCTTCTAAATATGTTCGCTTTACAACTGAAATTTACTTGTTAATTTGTGATTGTGTGCTATTTGTTATACATTCGCCAGAGTATGTTCCATTATAATGACTAATATATTCATTTTACGAACATTAAATGAATTTACATTTTTACCTTTCGTGCGTTTGATAGGGATCGAGATTAATCTTAGGGTTGATGATCATCCCCCACCAGACACACACACACACTCACACACACACACACACACACACACACACATATATATATATATATATATATATATATATATATATATATATATATATATAAACAACTAAATGGCAATCTACACTTAAAAAAAGCCAACAAACTCAATTCATTTAAAGACATAAATAGATAAGAAATACACTATGTTGTACACGTTTCTTACAAAAAAAAATTGATACGGAATGTAAGACCTAACTTAAGAAATTAGATTGTGAGAAAAGTGTATATAGATGTGCGTTTCTTATGTATGTAATCTCGCAAGCTAAACTCTAACTTCTAGTATTTAAATGGCGTAAATTGATTTAAAAGATTTTAGACAGTTTAAATAACTTTTGAACATACAAATGCTATTTTGTTGACAAATTTATAATATCCCAAGGTATATGAGTCATTGTACACATTATTAAGTAAAACATAATTGTTTAATTTTGAATTTTAATATTTAACGAGTCTGTAGGCTTAATCGATAAATTTTTAATATATGCATGTATGCAAATACATTTAATGACAAGTATAACGAATTTGTACTGTATTTAACAAATGCGTTTATTTATAAATAATTTAATTAAACTTTTCTACCAAAAGTAGAAGACCTTTAAAATGTAACGTTTATATTTCTGTAAATATTCCCCGGTCCAATAGACTACGTCTGTAGAAACCGTATTTTAAATCGACGGTAAAACATTTGGAATTTTAGAAACTCATTGTTTAAAAATATTTTTCTGTTTTTTTTTCAAAGTGCTTGTCGAAGTGTATAAGTTAACTTCTTTTTGAAGTTTAGAACTCTTTGAAACAATGTCAGATGAAGAAGTACATAATCGAAGCTAAGTAGTTGCACATGTGTTCCACTTAAACAAAGCTTCGATCAGCTGTAGTTAGCTACCAGCATGCAGGCTTATATACATAACCCCTATTGTATTCCTACAATCCGTGTATTTGTACTACACAACGGCTGTGGAGAACGAACGTAAAATCTTGTTCAGTCCATCCTCTCCTGTGATCTGGGTCACCTACTCTCTGCTGCGCCTTGGAATATTCATGAACTCCATTTGTTCCACATTCGTTTTGTTATTTTTTCTGCTTAATATTTAACATTAATTTTAATAATCCATATCTAGTTCTAGACCTATCGGGGAAATGTAGTTATCTTAGTTAATTATTTTATCTTTATATCCTGACTTTTTATATTCTGACAGGAAGAACATCGTATAAGAGCTCGTAAATATCATTTCTTCTGCAATTACTTCCATCGACACTAACAGCAAATTTCAAGTTTACGCTTTAGTCTTTGCTCGTAAATGTATTATATAATTAGGATTTCTGTTACACCACTACAATATGTGTTTTAACGGGACCCGGCCATTCTAAACAACACTTGTTAGCAATATCTATCTTTTGTACTAGAGCCTAAATGTCTAAAATGTTTTTCTATAGATTTAATAGTTTCTATTACATACATAAAAGTATTCCTCAAAACGTTAGCTTCAAAGGTTTATGTTTGGAAACGTATAGCATAAACTGTGTGTTAGTGCTAGAAAAATATTAAATAATAGTGACTATTGAAAGGGGCATTTTAACTTTAAAATACAAATATTCTCTGAAAGCGTGATCTAAAATCTACAAGGGTGAATCAGAAAACAACTAATAAACGTTTTAAAAGTCGATTTCTAATTACGTCTACAACGAACAATTTTATTTTAGTTACTTTTTATTAATTAATTACTATTATATAAATAAAGAAATATAACCTAACTATTTTTTCAACTCAAGTATTTTCATGCTCTTGCAAGGTTATATATGTTGGCAAGCCTTCTTCTTAAATAATAAGTAAAATAAACAAAAAATTGGTAATTTCAATTCCTACTTAGATCAACAAGGAAAACTTTATTTAAGTTACTTTTTATAAATAATTACAATTAATATAAATAGAGTAACTTAACCCATGCGTTAAAACAGCTGTTTTACCACATAGCCTATAACATAAAATCACCTAATTTATGAAATCATATGTTATCACTTATTTTATCCCAGATGGGACGTAATAACTATATTGCGTGCTTTGAGCTTTTGTGAAAAGTTTTTCTCAAAAATTAATTTCAGCATTGATATTTCTGCATGTTTTTAGAGCGATTCTGCAGAAAATAAAGTAATATTTATAGCGGCCTTTTGGCATTGTCAAATCTACATTATTGTAATATAAATACTATATCTCATATTATAATGTCTGTGGGACGGTCTTTTGCTTCCTCTACCCTTCCCCCCCACCTGTGTTCCCCCCACCCAGCTCACGTGGGACCAGCTATACTAGATCTCTTACGTAATAATGCAACTAAATTAAATGCAAGGCCAAAGGGAAGTATTTTCTGTTCGCACAATTCTTCTCCTTCTTGCACCTCCCCCACTTCTCGGTACGTGAGACGCCGTTTCCGCTAGTTCGTACTTTGTTAACACATTACAGTGCTTTTCTTAAGTTTTCCGTGGGAAATAATAATTAGATTAAAGCAACACTTTAAACTATCTTATATTTTACTATTCTTTATCTGAATAACATTTTAGTTAGCCTACATGATCGTTGTTGTCGCCCTCGAGTAAAAACGTACAACAAAATTAACTTTCGTATTGTAGATATTGAATGCAATTGAGTGAAATTTATCATTCGGAAGACACAAATTTTTGGCATTTTTTTTCTACACACTTTCGCAGCCTAAATTGTTTGTTTTTGCTTGAATGTACTATCAAGTTCATCGCTTAGCCGGTAATAGCAAAGCCTTCACCCCCCAGAATGATTACAAAGTTTCTTTTTTTAAAATTTTGTTTTTAATTTTATATGGGCTTGAATAATTATTTTTAATTGATTGGTTTTTTGGAATATATGTCATACTATTTTCAGATTCTTGAAGAAACTCAAATATCATAACTTCAAGATAGTTTTTTCTATATAAAACGAGTTGACAGTAAACCTAGAGCCGATAATAAATTTGCGTATAAAATATCCATAAAAGATTTCAGTTTTCGTAACTCCGCTCGGCGATGGTCGCATATTTGAGAAATAAATCTACAAAAAGCACTTAAATGGACTAGCTAGGGCTGGCATTCTCAATCTTACAGGCTCTGCGCCCCCCCCCCTTATTACACTCACAGAAGGTCGCACCCCCTCCCATTTATATTTGGTCAAAAATGATCAATCTGAGTATGAGACTAAAGCCGTATAGATCTATTAAACATCAGCCAATTTTATTTAAATTTTAATATAAATATCTATATAATATATAAATATATTTTAACCCCAAAAATGCTGCAAATCCTACAGTGATAGACTTGATACTGGCTTTGCACAACATAGCCTATATCTTCGAAAATTGTTAAAATTTCTAAGAATTGTTAAAATATATATATATATATATATATATATATATATATATACATATATATATATATATATATATATATATATATATATATATATATATATATATAATTATATAGGCATTTCCCCTGAAAACCTTCTATGCCTCCCAGCGTGCCTCCCAGTTTGAGAACCTCTGAGCAAAGAGATAACCATGAGAACATTTTTGTGACAGCTGATGTTTTTAATGACGTTTCAAAAACGTCCTGGGGACTCAGTTGTAACAACACTCAATAATATGTCTTGAAAAATCTTTGTAGAAGTGTAGTTTGTGAAAATAGAAATGTAAACCTTGCATTTTAGACCTTGTTATTTCTTGCATATGTTTTATTAATATCCTAACTAAATACTACCTTGTACCGATGTACGTAAATTGAATGTTCATCGGTTACTGTTTAAATCTGGAATTTATTTTTATTAAGAAAAAATCTAATTGACTGTAATTTTTTTCAAGTAGTTTATAATTGTAAACATTATAATGTTACTATTTATTAGGAATATACTGTGGTTGAATTTAATAATAAATACACGAAAACCTCTTAACCACAAACTTTCTTTATTTTACCCTTATGTACATTTCAGTTACAAAGTAACCATCCTCAAAGGGATAACATACAAAGACTGCAAAGACATACAGTCTTTGTATGTTATCCCTCTGAGGATGGTTACTTTGTAACTGAAATGTACATAAGGGTAAAATAAAGAAGGTTTGTGGTTAAGAGGTTTTTGTGTATTTATTATTATAATGTTCTTAGGTGTAATCAAATTTCAATATTTTGCTTTGGTGGTAAAAGTTAACTCCGAGTCCCCGCAGATATCAAACCCCCCTCCACATCATAAAGGGTTTCTGGCTCTACAACTAAACCTTTAAGATATGTGTATGATAAAACTAAAGGCCCTGTATTTAAAGAGAGATAAGTGTGTTATTTTAAAACCAGTTTTTAGAGTAATAAATTTATATCTGTCAATCATTTTTATCGTGTCTAAAACGGCTGTCAGCTGGGTATTAACATATTAGTTTCTTAATTAATGAAGCAAAAATAAATATCGGCTCGTGCCAATTCTTGTAATGGGTCAGTATTGCGCTTGCCCAACACATTACAAACTAAATAATCCTTGTTACATAAATTAATGGCGAGCAGTAATGCCATGGAGGATGTAATTATGCTCATTAACTCAAAATAATTAATATTCTACCGTTATCAAGTTAATGATGTTAAACTTTGTACAATTTCTTTTAAAATAATATTAAATACAAAATAACCTGACTAAATTAACGTTTATAACATTTAGGCTATCTTCAAATATGCAGGCTAGCTCTTTAAATATGCAGTATAGTAGTCGAGTCGTTAATTTTGAAGCCAAATTTTTCACGTTTTATAGATAGTCATTAAATGTTGTTTGTCTAAAGTTCTGTCTTCACTAAAATTACTTCAAGTTGAATGTTTTCATAACTATTATTTCTTATACTCTGTCTTTATATTTTGTTCTTTTAGTTTAGTATGTAACCTTCAGTTGTGTACGTATCAATTTTCTTCCTTTTCGAAAATTAATATGTTTACTTTGACAGATTTTCTTTATTTCCTTCATTTCACCCTCCATTTCAAATTTTTATTTAATGAGTAGGCTTGTAATAAATCTCATTTATACTAAAAAAGACCAAAACCAAATTTCTGTGGTATATGCTAAGTACAAAATGCAACGCTATAATCAGTTTTTAATGCTTTGAGGTAGGAATTATAAAGACTATCATCGCTTGATGGTAAGAATAAGAAGAATTGTAACATGGAATTTAATCTTACCACGGCGTTCCTAGAGAGGAATCAAAGTTCGGGTGAGAAGGATCGCATTCCCAATCAAATTTGTTGTGTACTTACAACAAGTAGTGTAAGTTAACTGGTTTCGTCGTGTCATCAGTTATTGGAGAGAAACTTCTGTGGCTCATTAGGCTACATGTGAATCGAAGGCAGAGTAGGTTGTACTGAGCAATCTCACATCACATATGATTTCAAACATCAGCTGTTTTCCTATTAATGTTGAGGTTATGTTTATATAATTTTCAAACAGTTTTACATTACGTATAAATTATTACATATAATTAAGTATATTCTAGTAGCAGGCATAATAATTATATTTATAAACATATGTTTATGTTTATTATAACATAGTTATTATATTAACTTCTTACTTTAAAAAATTAAAAAACTTCAAGATTTGAGATTTCGAACGTAAAAAATTAAAGCCCGTTATTATAACCTACAATAACAATCTGAAAAAAAATATATATTATTACTTCCTGTATTAGATAAATTAAATTTATAGAATTTATCAAATTATATAGTGTAAAATTATATTTTGATTACAAATTAAACTTTGGGAACACCGTAGTACAGAACAAATTTGTTGCATTAACAACAAAACTATTTCCCAGTACGGTTTTGTCGAAATCATTATACCCTAGTTGTTTGTTTAGCCTATTATATTCCTGACAGTGTTTATTTCTTATGTTTATTTAAACCTATTTCTTTTCTTAATAAATAGACATAATTATATACTATTATATGGCGTCACTTCTAGTTTTTTGAGTTACTTATGGTACTTCAAAATATAGCCTATTCTAAGTAGAAAAAATATTATAAATATTGTAAACAAGAAATAATGGTTGAAATTTTTTTAACAATTTTTAAAATATGCATATATTGCAAATAGTTACAAAGCATATAGTTAGGTTTGATTAGAAACAAGTAGTATATAAAAAAATTTAAAGTCTATTCTTTTTGAGGTCAACAAAGAATAATATTATTTTAGTTACTTTTTGTTTTATAATTACAATTAATATAAATATGTATAAACTTATAATGGAATCACAAAATTAAGGTGCCAAAATAAAAAGCAAATTTCTTTCCAATTTACCGTTTTCCTCTCTTTACAGCAAGTGGTTTTACAAGGACTATTATTTTGGTTTGTTACTATTTATTCGTTTTTTTCTTCTTCGTTACTAACTTATGAATCTGATGGAAGTCTATAACTTCTCATTCTATCCATATCTTGTAATGCTTCATTATTACAAGGAACCCTTCTGTTATAATTTCATATACATCTTCAAGTAGTAGATTTCTACCAATGGAAAAGTTGTCTCAGTGCCGAAGTTTTGGATTTGAAAAGTGTAGTCTTTCAGCTCGAATCCGACCGAGACATCAGGTTTTTTTAAATTTTAATTAATGAATAAATATTTGAAAAACTGTATTAACAGAAATTGTCACTTACTATAAGTTTTAAAAAATGTATTTGGACTTGAGTGGATAAATTGAATCGTATTTTATTAACGATTAAAATTTTGTACAAGATTTTCGTAAGAAGAGTGTGCTCTAATAGAAAGAATGGAAAAATCAAGTTCGAACTCGAAATTCCAATCGTGTTACTAAAATGAAAGTGTTATCCCGGCCGTGAGTAACGTAGGCCCAAGTCTAGCTTATGTTGAAATACTTAATTTTTGTTCCTAACCAACCTATTCTAACTGTAAATTTGCTGCTATATTGCACAAACCCCATACATATCTTGCAGTATTGTATTTTGAATAGTAAAATAGTATAAAATAATGCAGTTTTATAAAACAAATATGAGTTTATAAGTTGCGTGTTTATTAGTACTTATATGTTATGTTTGTAATTTTTATAAAATTTGAACCACTAATTCTGTCTGGTCTTGCAACATTTATAACTTTGTTCTTGCTTAGAATCTATTTTAAAGGAACAGATAAAAATGTAAATAATATCCTAGTAGGCGCCATATATTGCACTCTGTATTATCTACGTTTACACTGTTGTGAGTATTGCGCGGTTTTCATAGGTACCTAAAGTGGCACCTCCTGCACTCAGTAGTTACAATGTCCGCGTTTCACTGATATTCTTGTGAAATTTAATTCGATTACCTTGATGTGTTTTAAAATGATTTCTAACCTTAAACTACGTTTAAGACTCATATAAAGTTATAATTTAATGTTAAATTAAATCAGACTTAATTCTGTTTGTATTTTTGACGTTACTTAACTGTTTTTCGGCCCACGTAAGAGCAGTAAGTGGTTTTTGTAATTAATTTAATTTTAAAGTGGCTGTTGCGAAAACCATCCGACAGAGCGCGAAGAGGATATCCGCTACTCTCTTGTTTGCAGCAGTTATTTAAACAAAGAAACTGAGTAGGCCACGTTTATGGAATAATTAGACTCTGTTTATGCTTGATCGACAAGTGAGATTAGTAAAGTGGTTTGGTGAGAGAACCATAACAGTAGAAGCTAGAAAATAGTTGATTTCAAAACTAAGGTTTAGTTGTAATTGCTTGTGCTCCTAGGTATTCTTTCTTATAGCTTTCAGCCTTGCGAAACTTTGACGAAATCTTATTTCGTGTTAATTATTTTGCAACTGATGTTTGTATAGATAACTGTTTTCGTTTCTTTTGATTTCTAAAATAGAAAGTCAGTATTTCTTTCCATCAGTGGAAAATGTTTTGTTTCTAACCGACGTTAAATTATCACAACTATTTGCAATATTATTTTGTTAACATTTCTAGATATAAATTGTTAGGCTATATCAGGTTTGTATAATATTCAAATTAATTAGTGGGTGGAACAATCTATGACGTAAAATTGTAAGAGCTTAAAACTAATTTTATGTGTTTTTCCACATGTATATTATTTTCTTAAAATTTGTTGAACTATTTGCATTGGTCAGTTCTCTGTGTTTACATAATCCATATGTACTTTCTTTTGTAAAACGTTTGTTTACTTTGTATGTCAAAAGCTTTAATATTAAAGCCTATAATTGTTCACTTCTTTTAGGGTGTTTAGTAATTTTATTCTAAGTACTGTTGTGTTATAACTACTTATTATTTTTAAAAGGTCTGCATTGACATAAAAATTTTTACAACTTGTTTAAAATTAATTAGTACTGAGCGATCAAAGCTCTGGTAATTAATTTTTTATTGACGTTGTTTTTAATATACTTCATATGATTCATGGGACAGTTAATTAATTGTTCGATTATGCATGTTAATTTGTTCTTACGTCGCGTGTATACAATTACTTAACGTGACTAAAACATAAAAACGTTTTAGATTTTAAGACTAATGGCTTTTTCACCACGACTAGTAGGAAGTCAGATTGACATTAACCAGACCTGCCATCTGGCGGCTATCTCGATAACTCACGCTGCTTCTTTTTTGTTGACAATTATATACCAGAGTAGAGCTTAAACTTGACTTCCTTCAAGAAATAAACAACTTCTACACGTGCCCAACTAAACATCTTTCTCGAGCAGTTAGTCAAGTTTTTTTACAGTGAAAGTTAATTTTATAACTTGTAATTAAATAATTACTTAGAGACCATTCCCATAGCAGAACAAAAAGTAACAGAAAAACACATTTTACATTTAACACTTTCAGGTATTTGTGTTCTTTAAAGTGAAAGTTAACATAATAAAATAAGATGAAATTTATTTTGTTTACTTTCTGAGAAAGTATTATTAAATCTGTTTGTAGAAGCCTGAAGACACATAACTGATTTTTCTGCACATTTCAGTTGTTACTTGCAATTTAGATTTGAAACACATTTAATCTTTGTATTTACTCAGTTTTGCTAACATTTAATCCAAATTTGGCTGCTAAAATTTAGTATAAGTTTGCCTAAACACCCCGATTGTCAAAATAGGTAAACATCTTATCTGCATTTTGCAAATAAGAAATTGAAATTTCAATTAAAATATTAGTACAGTCCCTCGCTCCCATACCTTTAGCATCGGTTTTGTTTACTTACTGTGAATTTGATAGTTGTCGAAATCCAAACATCAATAATCGTATCCGGAAGGCGTAACTAACTCGGATTCCCAATCAGTTACTAAACAAGTGTTTCATTCGATTGCCGTGGTGCTAGTTTTGGAAACGTCGCGTCTACTTGTGGAAGTGTTTAGTTCGGATTGAAGGAAAAGGTAATTAACAATAAAAATATTTATGTAATTATCTAGTACGTTAATATACCATACTGTATTATAAGTGTACAGTATAGCAATAATTAATATAAACATGTTGATGTGGAACGTAACCCTTCCCTTTCCATATACAGTTGGTTTCAGTATTCGCGGTAAGTTCGGAGAACGTAATCCCCACGAATAACGAAGGCTCACCGTATATCTGTTATTTTATAATAGTACTTTTGTTTATCATCTTAAGATGAATTTATATTATGTAACATTTGTATTACAATATAAAAAGATAATACGTATTGTAATTCGTTTTAAACAAACAAATCCTAAGATAAACTGTTTGTAGATAAATATAGACACCACTAGATGACACTGAACTCGCCCTAACACAGAATTAACTGAGTCGTTAGGACGGAGGTAGGGCTGGAGGGTGAAAATGTGTTTACTGCATGCTATTTAAATTCCATCATTCCTCTAGCATATTTTTCGTTTCGGGAGTTGTGATGTAACTGGAGAGACAAAACAGTGTAATATATTTTGTTACGAGAATAAATGTTTAAACTTTTGCAAGCTGGTTCTGCTTTCGACGAGCAATATTTAACACGTGCATTTCATCAATGTTTATGGTTTTATACTTTAAACACAATTTGAAAATGTTCATGTATTTTAATAGGCCGAACTTTTAAAAGCAAGAATATATTGCGGTCATTTCAATAGATATTTGGGTTACTCTTTGTTTATTCTTGTTTCCTAATTGATTTATGGTTGATTAATTATAGTTGATTGTTTACTTGACAATGAGTTTTATTCACATTAATGTTGGGCACGCTTTCGAGAGATTAATGTCGTCACATCAGATCGGTGTTTATGTAAAGTACTAAAGTTTCACCAAAATGTATCTATTTATAATTTTTTCAATTATGTGCGTAATTTTTTTTTTACTCGATCCAAAGAAAACACGTAGAGAAAGATCGAATAAGTCAGAACAGAACATAACCTAAAACCTATGCCATTACGCGTATATTTAGAAATGCTGTTTTCTAACTGTATCTGGAGTTTCCTTTATTAATATAGAAATATAATTTCAGGCTCTAATTATACAGGCTGGCTTGCGTCATGAAGTTATTGAAAAAAAATTCAACCATTTGGCTCAATCGAGAATCAGTATTTTTAGAAGTTAGGTAGCGACCGTAGCGGTGAAATTATTAACTATCCGTCGCTGTACTCCATTTTCAGATAAACCTTACTGTAAATTATTTACATATTTGTGAAACTTAATTTAACTTTATAAATGCTATTCACGTTTGTTAGCAGTAGCAAACAGTTTATTATAAGAGACAGACAAACTCTAGGAGCTAATATTGAAACTACGGGGAATTCACTTGATTGATTACACATAGAAACATTACATGGCTTAAACTCCTTGTTTCTCTCTAAGGCTTTGGTGAATCCTACTTACACGGGAAATAAATATATTAATACTAATTTATTAGAATAGAAACAGTATTTGTTGATGCTTCAAAGTTATTAGTAATGATATAGAGAAAAACATTTATATTTCCCGGAAACAGCAGTGAATTTATTTATTTATTTCCTGATCAAGCCATTAAACGTATACGTTAACTACTAACTATATCTTTAAACAAATTTCAAAAAATAGCAAGTTTACCAGAAAGGTAAATACTAAAAAATCTAATTCAAAATCACTTATCAGTGATCTAAATCACACTTATAAAAGTTTACAAACTAAACTATATTGTTTACCAAATATTATACACACACACACACACACACACACACACACACACACACATATATATATATATATATATACCCTATATTGTTCGAATTTACAATCGTTATAAAATACTTTTTATTCATCCACTCAAGTTCCAATACATGTTTTTAAATTTATAGAAGATGACACTTGATGTTGATAAATTTTTTTTAATATTAATTAATTAATTAAATTTAAAAAATTAATTTTAGTTTTATAAGGCAGAAAAACTTTTCAAGAAAGGGGCAAGGTATGCAATATAGTTATTTCGACCCATTTGGCTTAAAATAAGAGATAACATATGATTTCATAAAACAGTTGATTTTTTATAGGTTATGTAGTAAAACAGCTATTGTAATGCATATGTAATGTTACTTTATTTAAAATATTTAATTGTAATTATTTAAAATAAAAGTTTAAAAGTAGTAGTAGTTTAAAGTAGTAACCAAGCACTGAGGAAGGCGATATGGTCGCCGAAACTAGTCTGTTGTACACTAGTGTGTTTGTTTATTAAAAACTAATTTTTGTTGAGATTTTGAGCTAACTATTCTGTTTTTTACCCTTGTTAAATAAAAATAACTAATATAAAATTAGTCTTTGTCGATGTAAGTAAGAACTGACTATAAAAATTTCTATTTATATTACTGGTTTTTGTTTCAACATCAGTTTAAATTAGAGATACAAAGAATTAATCAACAGATGAGATAAAATATTCAACAAAGTTAAATAACAAAACAATTTAAACTATAAATCATATTCCAGCTGGCTTGTGAGTTATGGTTATACACAATAAGTGTACATATTCACAATTGTAAAACTTTAATTTCATTATAAAGTTTTATAGTTGTAAGTAGTGTATATTTATTTTGTATATAATCTTAACCTATACCACAAATATTAACTTCTCATGCATTGAGTTATCTTAACTACACTACGTAACTCTTTATTATTTCATTTAACGATTTAACTAGAACGATTTAATTAGTTAAATTTTTTCTAAGTCATAATTAAATATAAAAACTTAAATATCTACAAAAATTACACTACTGAAGCTCATAATTTCAGTTGCAATAACTAAAATCCAAACCACTAAATACAATTAGTTTAAAATATAGTGTTTTGTTCTTCAGCTTTGTTGACAATAACAATTGTTGATTGACAATGTCTTCCTCCTTTGTTGATTGATACGTTACACGACGTAAACCCTGTCGCTAATTTAAACTGATGTTGAGATTAAAATAAATTAAGGTAAGCTCTTTTCTGATGATAACATTGTCGCCGAAACCAATCTGGTTTGTAAACTAGCGATTAAATGAATATGATTGTATTCAAGTTTATCTAGGCATTCGTATAAAGTTTTTTTATAAAAGAAAATAATGTTGTTAAACGAGTCAGTTTAATATTTCGTTTAGCTACAGCACCGTTTCGGCAACTTGTTTGTTGCCCTTTCTGGCAATGTTGTTGCCCAACTGTTTTCAGCCTGAAACTATTTCGCTACAAAAATAGAGAAACTCTCAATGTGAGAAGGTGGAAATCTACACTTTACTAAAAACACCCGATGGGTAATTTATAAACAAACAAAAAACGCTTGTTAAATATAAAAACTTTGTTTTATATAGCAAAACAGTTTAATGCAAAACAAATACAGTATATTACCGAAACGTTATTGCAGTTAAAATAAATATATTCAATTACCT